>JAYJKW010000137.1:64346-88924 GCA_035084275.1 Hydrolagus colliei
TGCACACAGCCTTGTGAGATGATTTTTCCGCTTTCATGTTTGTTAGTCTGTGTATATAATATATATTATATATATATATGTATGTATATGAATATGTATACAGGATATATTCCGCTCTCTGTCTTTTTGTGTCTTTACAGATTATTATACATGATTAATTCTGATTGACAAATTAAACGAATCTGTCCTTCACATCGATTTCTTTATACTTTGTGTGAACGAATGACACCTGGAAGCTGTTCATTGTGAAGGCTGAAGGGTGGGTGGTGTCAGGAATAACAATATTAATCTTTGCATTTAATACAGCAGCTTTTCACATTTTATCGACGCCTCAAAGCGCTTCGAAGAATATACTGTAAAGTGAATTGACTGTATATTTGTGGGCGAAAACGCGGCAGCCAATTGCGCACAACAGCGTCCCCCACAAACAGTCGTGGATTGAAATGACCAATTTTTATTATTGTGTTATTTTTGGTCAGATGATTATTATTAGGCATGTGTGTGTGTGTGTGTGTGGAGTAAGGGAACTTGCCCAACGTTTCGCCCTAATCTGACTGGATTCGAACACAGGTCTCACTCTTGTAAGGCCTGCTTCCAGTCACAGCCACGCTAGTGAGCCATGCCCTCAGCTCTAACCACTGAGCTATGGGAGCTCTGTGTATCTATACTCGATCTCACCACAAAGGGGCAACATTATCACATCTTAAACCGCAAGCTTCTGACTTTTAAGATTACCGAGTTTTCAGATTGACTGTGGAGTCATTCGAAGTCATCCATCCGACCAGAATCTGGCAAATAATTTTTCACAACAAGATTCACAGCAAGTTGACTTCAAAGTTAAAAACGGATTCTAACGATATACCAAATTCTGGGACCTCTGAAATACTCTCATAATCTAAACTTGGGCAAATTTCCTTACTCCACATACACACACGCGCACGCATAATAATAATAATCCCTCCAAAAAAATAATAATAAAATCGGTCATTTCAATCCACGACGATGTTTGTGGGAGGACGCTACTGTGCGCCATTGGCTGCCGCGTTTCGCCCACTAGCATACAGTCAATTCACTTCACTGTATATTCTATGAAGCGCTTTGAGACGTCTTGAGGATGTGAAAAGCGCTATATCCAATGCAAGGATTATTATTTACTATTATAAATAAGAGGTAACGGAGACCAATTTGCGAGGCGTTTGCGAGCATTTTGGTTAGCTTTTCCCATCTAAACCCACCTCCACACACACACACTCAGCTCTGATCCCGGGCTCCCACCCTCTAATCCGCTGTCCCAGCCAGAATTGACCTAGTTTAGGTTGCCCTCCCAATGTGAAAACCCGCCCCTGTACAATTGATATGGTATTGGACTCGTCATTGCTAGATTCTGAAACAATCGATGTGGATCCAACCGTAGAAACCATCTGAACTTTACTCTTGTTGACCTTTACTCTTGACAAAACTCAAAAACTAGATTCCCCACCCATCTGCCACCCACAACCAACCAGGGTCCGCCACCTGCTTCCAGTCACAGCCATGCTAGTGAGCCATGCCCTCAGCTCATCTGCACAAACCAGGATGTGCTAGGTCCCTCTAAATTAATCTCTGGTGAGATATGATCTCAGTCTCAACCCCACCCCGCCTCTTACATTGACCAGAGTTGCAGGACTTGGTTTGATACTTGCATAATTTGCAAAGCCTTTAACAAATCTCACAAACGCCTGTTTTTCTGCCATTGTTTGTGTGGGTGGGTGGGTGAGTGGGGTGGCTGGTTTGGGCGGGTGTGGCAGCGATCATGAGGCTCGCCGAGTCAGGAAAAGGAAATGTCACATGCAGTAAATCCTATTGCTGCGAGCTGCCACCCATGCAAAGTACAGTACGCTACCTAAATGCTGTAATGATATTTGATGCAGCGTCTTGTTGTGACGTCTCACAGGACACGCTGTAAATCGCAGTGACTGTATTTTGTGGGCGAAACGTGGCAGGCGATCCCGCACGGCGACATCCCACGAATGGCCATCAGTCGTTAGAGCACTCGCCTTTGTAAGCCAGAGACCTTGGGTTCGATCCCCGGTCCGGGCGAAACTTTGGGCAAGTTTCCTTCTTCCGCAGCATGCCTGCTAATAAATCCCTCCAGCAAAAAAAAAGACAATAATAAATAAAAAATGTAAAACATTTCAAATGGCTGTTTATGTGTGTGTGTGTGGGGTGGGTGGGGTTGGGGGGGGGGGGGAAGCGATGCTGCTGTGCGCGATCGATCGGCTGCCGCGTTTCCCCCACAAAATATACACACAGCCGATTCACTTTACGGGACATTCCGCGAAGCGCTTTGAGACGTCTAGGAGAGGTGAAAGGCGCCGCATCAAATGCAAGGATCATTATTATTATATTAATATTATGATAATAAGGAGGAAGGGGGGGGTTGAGAAGCCTTTTTTTTTACACATACAAGTATTCCCAATGACGTCACCGACGCCTGATGAATAATGCATGGTGAGGGGGAGGGGCGTGACGTCACGGCGCCGTCCGTCCCCCGCCCATCCAGCGTCGGATTGACGCAATGACGTCGGGCGGGCGGGTGGGTGGGTTGGTGGGTGAGTGATTGAGTGCGTGCTGACGTCATGGCGCCGTCCGTCCCCGCCCACCCAGCGTCGGATTGACGCAATGACGTCGGGCGGGCGGGATGGGTGGGGTGGGTGAGCGAGCATGCGTGCTGACGTCGCGGCGACGTTTGACGCGTGACGCGAGCCCGGAGCAGTGGGCGGGTGAGTGAGTTGAGTGAGTGAGTGAGTGAGGAGCGGCTGCCGGCGGGATGGTGGTCATCAAGGAGTTGTGAGTCTGGCCTCGGCCTTCCCTTCCCTCACCTCAGCCTAGACTCCCCTTCCTCCCTCACACTCCGGCCCTCTCCCTCACCGCGACACCGACTCTTACCCCTCCCTCCCTCCCTCCTTTACCCTCTCCCTCCTCACCTTCCTCATCTTCCCCCCCTTCCTCCTTCTCCTCCCCTTCCTCGTCCTCCCCCCCCCCCCCCCCCCCCCCCCCCCACCTCCTCCCGCTCACCCTCCGCATCCTCTCCCTTCTCCCGCTCACCTTCCTCATCGTCTCCCTTCTCCCGCTCACCTTCCTCATCCTCTCCCGGCTCCCCTTCCTCATCCTTCCCCCTCCTCCTCCTCCTCCTGCTCACCTTCCTCATCCTCTCCCTGCTCCCCCCTCCTCCTTCTCCTCACTTCTCCCACTCCTCACCTTCTGCCTCTCCCTCCTCTCCTTCTCACCATCTCCCCCTGCTCACCTTCCTCATCCTCCCCCCTCCTCTTCCTCCTGCTCACCCTCCTCATCCTCACCCTTCTCCCCTTCCTCATCCTCTCCCTTTTCCTGCTCACCTTCCTCATCCTCTCCATTCTCCCCCTCCTCCTTCTCCTCACTTCTCCTCCTTCCTCACCTTCTGCCTCTCCCTTCTCCCGTTCCTCATCCTCTCCCTTCTCCCCTTCCTCATTCTCCCCCCCCCCCCCCCTCACCCTCCTCATCCTCTCCCTTCTCCTACTCACCTTCCTCCTCCTCCCCCTCCTCTTCCTCTCCCTTCTCCCCTTCCTCCTCTC
Source organism: Hydrolagus colliei (assembly GCA_035084275.1). NCBI lineage: Eukaryota > Metazoa > Chordata > Chondrichthyes > Chimaeriformes > Chimaeridae > Hydrolagus > Hydrolagus colliei. The sequence goes on from JAYJKW010000137.1 coordinate 67,940, forward strand.
ACTTCTCCTCCTTATCCTCCCCCCTCCTCCTGCTCACCTTCTTCATCCTCTCCCCCACCTTCTAATTCTCCCCCTCCTCATCCTCTCCCTTCTCCCCCTCCTCATTCTCTCTCCTACCTCATCATCCCCCCTCTCCCCTCCTCATCCATCCCTCTCATCATCCCCTCCTTCTTCATCCCCTCCCTCCTCTCTCTGCCTCTGCTTGCTCTCTCCTCTGCTCAGTCCCCAACCCTTGCCTAACATGCATGCCTCCATCTCCTACTTCTACCTAAGTATTGAACCCTCCATCTCCGCTCCACTACTCTTGACATTTCCTGTGCTGACTCCCTGGCAGGCAAACCTGGATCTGCCTTTGGGATCCCGTCTATTAATAAGGATCTGGGAACCTTCACTGTCACTCAAGCAGTTCACTTGCCCTTTATTTTTTCTGTAATTCTGATATGTGGGGGGGAATTTTCCAGAGAGAGAGAGAGAGAGAGGAGCTGGATGTGTTTTTCAAATTTCTCTGGGTGTACTTTGTGAGGTTTAGCTGTATGTGAGTGCTGAAAGCATTGTGAGTCTAGTATCTTATAATTCATCTTATTCAGATTAGCATCAGAGAAGCAGTTATAGATCTTAGAAATATCATTGGGCAAACTCAGCCGAGTTAACTAGTTGATGTGTTTTTGCAATCATCTTTAAATGTTCACTTCCTCCTCTGTGTACCCACCTATCCCTCCCTCAGGTACATAGGTTTTCCAATCTCGGGATGTCTTCCTGACGTGAAAGGCGCAAGGATCCTGGGCACTCCAGGATTTATCTACCCCCACTCATAAAATGGGGGTGTTGGGATTGTTTGGGGGTGTTGGCTTGTGGCTTTTACATTTGTCTTTGTCGTGGTAAAAGAATTTCAGCGTCGAGGTATAAAAAGGCACTATTACGCTAAGGCACTGCTTGAGAACCTGAAAGCTGATCTTGTTGCTGAAGGTCCCTTCAAGTTCCACTGTTTGGAAAAAAAAGTAATACCTAAGACTTTCTCTTGAGCCAGGAGCCTTCGGTTTAAAGATGAATTATTCCGTTATTAAGACTGCCTCAGGTAGATCTATTTTGAGTTTACCACAGCATTGTAGTGATGGAGGATGAGTGAAGAAGCCGGATAGGTACATTAGTTTGGAATGTGGGTGCAAAATGACTACGCAGGTTGTCAAGCACTCCAGGACGCTACCCTGAGTGAAGGGTACGATGTAAATTAAATGTCGTTGTTGTAGGTGTAATTGACCCATCTCTTGTATTGGCTGAAACGTTCTGTAAAAGCATAAATGTCAGGCTCTCAATTTGTCTCCAACCTTGCTTCAGAGCTGATTAAACAATGCCTTTTGTTAACCAGCTTGTGTGACTCACGTGACAATCTTGATCTAGAGGTACTGCATTATAGTGAGTCAGACAGTTTGCTTCATCAAACATACACAGTACAGTAGCACATTTAATAGTCATAAGCATTGACTGCCCTATCCCAGTCTCTGTTCATACGTCATATGTTGATGCTCTGTGAGCTTGTGTCTCAGTAACTCAGTCTTGTTCCCAGAAGGGTTTCAGACTCAAAGGCTCTGTGGTGGGGGATGAGGGGCTGCTTTTATGGAGACTTATATCTGCTTGGTTGGTCAGAGAAAGTAAAAGTATAATCTTATTTTCAGATTTTCTAAAACAGGAGGGCAAAGCTGACACCTCTTCAGGGTTGTGAAGGGCAAGTTAAGAGTTTAGGAACCAGGAAGTGTTTAGGATACCGAGTAGCTTAAAGAGGTTACCAGGGAGAGTGGTTGAAACAGGGTCATGGACTGCATTTATATAAAAAATCTTGCTGTCGTGGGAAGGTGGCAGGTTTTGTGTGTGTGTTTTTTTAAACGTGCGATCAAGTAGTCTGAATGACCTTCATCCGAAGTGCTCTTGTGATTGTGAAGTGGAACCCTCCGGTGAATCGTGAATTAATTTAGTAGTAATGACCTCCCAGCAGTGCTTAAGAATCTTCATTGAATGCAATTTGTGCTGCCTTTAGCTACTTGGGGTTTTGCGGTTGCGTTTGCTTTGGAGATTTATTTTGATTTGAGAAACTGGGGGAAGGGCAGAGACCACAGTACTGGACACCTATCACCTAGTCTGTGGGGGGGAAAAAAACTAGGAGAGAGGATCGACGTATTTTAGTTGGTTGGTTTTTCAGAGGTCCAAATTCCAACAAGTCTTATTCTGTGAAACCATTTTGTCCCTAATGTTTGTGCAGAATTTTAGTGAATTCTTAAATCTGCTATTCATTGGATGGAAGCTGTTTCTGTTTCCAGCAGAAAACCGGCTTCTGTATTAAGAAGACATGAAAAAATCCTTGCACAATTCTATTCATAATAATAATGATTCTGCGCCAGTCTTACGTACATTTTAAGACAAAGCGAACTCAAGGCAGCATCTCCCCAGCCTGCGAAAGTGCGAGCTCATCCGTGCGAAAGAGTGCAATTGTCTCGATTTCAACCCACTGCGGATGCAGGAAGAGAGTGTTAAACAATGTATGGAGAGTTTGGGAGGGAGGAACTGGAGCGGAAAGTTCAAGGGATCAATTACAATTATATTGATAAAGTAAAGAGCTCATAGGTTGAGACACACAGCAGAACATTGGAGACCAAGTTAGAAGTGTCACCTATCAGACTGAAATGCCGGGTGTAAACGTATCAGAGAGCTGGTGCAGTGTTCATATCGTAATGGGCATTGTAATGACTTTAAGGAGTTATTGAAAGAATAGGGTTTGACACAGGGTTTGTAAGTTTTTTAGAGTGAGTAATCAGAAGTGTCTAACTTTCTATTTGGCTATAAGCGTCTTATTATTTCTGACCCCCTCAATTTTAAACTTGCTGCCCTTTATTAATGTAATGTAACCCTCATCACTGTAACCTTGGAATTTCAGCACAGAGCAAGATGGTGAGTTTTCAGTATGGGTTTCTTCCTAAATATTCTCTCCCAGCCCGATCCCAACTTTTTCAATTCACCCCTCAGAGGTCTGCCCTACTTCCACCATCCACAAACACATCCTCAGTCATGCTTCTCGGTCCTTGTTAGGCTCCCCGGTGGGTTGATTTCAAAGTCTTCTTATAAATTCCTTTCACAGCCTCGCAGCTTCCCATCTATGTGATCTGCTCTTCGATGCTGTTCCCTCTTGGGCCTTGAGCAACTATGCCCCATTCTTCAGCACTCTCTCTACTTCTCTATCTCTTCCCCAATCTCTTATCTGTCTTTAAATCCCACCTAAAAACATGTATCTTCAACTGGGCCTAGTTAGCACTTTCAGCTCCAGTGTTTGATGTCCAGTACAGCAGCCTCACTGTGGCTTGAGAGACTATCCTAATTGAAGGGTATAGTATAAATGCAATTTGTTGGAATTAAAGGAGCACACTGCCTCATGTAAAAGTATTAGAAATATCAGGGTATCATCTGATTTTTGCCAAACATGTCTACAAATAACTTTAATGAAATGCTCTTGCCATAAATCTTTCCCCCCCCACATCCCCCCCACTCCTATCTTTCCTCTGTTCCTCCTCCAGATGGTGGCACATGTTCCTAAGTTAGCACATACTGCACGTGGGTGCATTGTGTGGAGGAGTGTAGTTTGACTTCCCATTTGCATGTATATAACACCCTTCATGAAGGATTAACACCTCCAACATTTCCCTCCGCACTCCCAACGTGTCTAAACTCACTGATTCAGCAGAGGTGGAGTCCTGTAGTTCAGGGGTTAGAGCACTTGCCTTACAACAATAACAACAACTTGGATTTGTTTAGTGCGCCATCCACGCCAGACGGCGTCTCAGAGCGCTTACAAGCAAGAGAGACGTGTTCAATTCTAGGGAGGTATTTTAAGGTGAGGGAAGTTGATCCAGTGGAAGGTAGAGAGACAGTGGAACTGAGATGGAGTTTACGGGATCGCAGAGTCTATTGCCTGAGAGGATGCAGGTTATGGAGAAGGGGAGACTGATGAGCAGGGCTTGGGAGAGTTTGAGTTTGGAGATGGAAATTTGGGCTGCTTTGGCGGTTAGGTGTGGTTGATGATGGTGATGGGCAATATTGCAGAAATGGAGGAAATTTGTCTTGGTCAGAGCCTGGATGAGAGTTTTTGTAGGAGAGTTGAGGGTCAAACAAAACAGTGAGATTCCCCACAGGCTGTGATTTGGAGTGAACGAGCAGCTGGTGAGATTGAAGTGGTCAGCGCATGAAGTGGCGAGGTACCGATGAGCCGAGCAGGAGAGCCTCGCTTAGAGTTGCTAATGTCGAGTTTGGGAAAGTTACGGCTCATCTGGGACTTGACACCCTGTCAAAAATGTCTTGTCAGATCAGCAGGGTACTGGAGGTGAGGGTAGTTGCGACGTTCTCCCGACCTGGAAGGCGCTCTATAAATGTAATTTTGTTGTAGTTGTGTGTCATCCATATACTGGGTGTGAAAGTGGGCCATGTGCCTCTGGTTGGTAATAAATAATAATCCTTACATGTAATATAGAGCCTTTCAGACAGACGTGAAATCAGGAAGGAGTGTGGGCCACGAAGGAGGCCAGTCCGTCTAGAAATGAGACTGATCTATTTATTTATTAATTAGTCTCTGTTTATACAGGACAGACTGGGCACTGACAGATCCTCATAGTTATCCCTTCACAGTTGGTGTCAGAGGACGTTTTGATTGTGGGCCGGAATCCGTCTGAGCTTGATCATTGACAGCCAGTACACCCACAGGAGGTGTGTACAGCTGGAATACTCTCTGCCCAGTCGAGGGGTACCCAGGTACATAGGAACAGGAGTAGGCCATTTAGCCCCTCGAGCAGATTCCACCAACACTATTCGACCGTAGCTGATCAGTACCTCAACTTCATTTACCCGCCTTTCTCCATATCTGATCATTCCAGCCACTGACTGGATTGTGAATCTCTCTGTGACCTCGCCCCAAACTACCTCTGTGGCCTCCTAACCCCCTACCAACCTGCCCGCCCCCCTCCGCTCAGCAGGCTCCGGCCTGCTCCACGTCACCCACCCCACCGTCGGCGGGCGAGCCAGCCTTCAGCCACTCTGGAGTCCCTCCGCCTCGACCCTTCCCTGGCCTCCTTCAAGTCCCCTCTTAAGGACTTCCTCTTCGACAGTCACCTGAAATTCCGCCCCCTTTCCCTTCACCCTTCCCTATTCCCATTCCCGACCCCAGCTCGGGTCTGAAACAAGGTCTGAAATCCAGGTTAATCATTTGTTGTGCCATCGCATCCCATGATTTCTCAACATGAGGGAGTGAGTTCTCACAACTCCACCCAAAAAGCATTGTTATTGTGACACACACACATCTGTTGAGAATGCAGAACACCTCACTATTTATGGGAGTAAGAAAAGAAGGTTTGTTTTACACGGTGAACTCGGGATAACCCGTTGCTCCAGGGGAGAAAGGTTCAGGGACACGAGTTATCCAGAGTGGCGAGTTGGGCATAAGTATAAGCACGTCAATAAAAATGCAGCCTGGATATTGACATCAGGAATGACTTAAGTGGTAGTGACAAGTTAAGCCAGGATTGAGTTATCGGGCATTTCCGATATTATCTAAGCACCCTCTCCTGATATAACACTAACCACATGCACCACAAAGCTCTCGATAAGTTACACTGTACCTTGCCCTGGATCTCACCTAGGTGGCATGCGTATGTGGAACTAAGTTTGGTTTTGGGGGATAATCTTAAGCACAGTAGGAATTCAGAGACTTAGCTCGAGCAAAACAAGAATCCCCTTTACTCTTAACTGCCTTGATGCGAACATGGCTATCGGAATGCTATTGTTTTGTGTACAATTCCCCTCGCTTTGCACTGCCTGGTACAACCCCAACAGCACAACATTTAATCCTTTTACAACGTTGCTTCAGTGCTGCACACTCTTCCTAAGGCTGAGACTCCAGGTCTTACGATCGATCACTCTTCTCTTCCCCCCCCCCCCCCTCTCCCCTTTCTTTCCTGAACAAAGCAGCCTGTAACCTAGGTGACTTCTACATCAGTACTGCAGTGTCATTGAATGTCCTAGTCAGTGTGGTGAGGAGAGATGGTTGGGTGGCTGAGACATTTGCTAAGATAATTTTTTTTTATATATAAGAAAAAACCTCCCGGAGGGTGAAGCACCTGGGGAACCGACTGGGACGGGAGGGAGAACGAATCTTCTCCAAAGTCTCTTCTCCTCTTCCCTACCATCCCACTCAGGCCTTCAGCTGCCGCAACCTTGGGATAGATGGGAGCAGATTAAAGGAATAGCCTGTAATAAGATGAAGGTTGCGCGCTGGATGTAATGCATGGGAAGTGTTGCTGTCTGAGCGAGTCCCCAGCAATCGAAATCTCTACTTTCTATTTTTAATGATCCCGGTAACCTCCGGAGCATGTCAACTTGTTGCCGAACTTGCCCAACTTGTTGTCAACTTGTGCTGCTTATGTAATTTCCATGCTACGTGGCATATGTATAGGTAACTCCCGTCTTGTGTGTAACGTTGACGGGTTTCCGTATGTGTCAGACACTATTGCTGCACGCAGCTCACATGCATTGTGGTCGCCTCTTGTCTATTGGAAGGCCAAGCCATGGCCTCCTGGCCTACCCTTTTGCAGAGGCCTTTGAATTTATATATCATTATTTACCGGGGTGGGGTGGGGGTGGGGTGGGGTGGGGTAGGGGGATGAACAGACGCTACAGTGTAAGTTGTTGTTGTCGTCTATTGGAGATGGGATAGATTAATGATAGGATAAGGCAGGTGGCCACTGGAGGCCCTCCAATAGACCATTAGCCTTCGCGATCCATCTGTGCGTGTACGCCCCAGTCTCCACCAAGCGCACACACCAACAACAAAATACAACAAAATGACATTTGTAGAGCGCCTTTCACGTCGGGAGATCATCCCAAGGCGCTGGATAGGGCAAGAGGCCTCTGAGAGGGTCTTATATGACGAGTTAACCAATCAATTTTACACTGTATTCGCAAGAATTTCTAAAAATGAGTTGTGCGTTGAGCAGAGTGACGAGTAAAGCAGAGTTGCCAGTATGCCAGTAGCGACATGTTAAGCCTGGCTCGAGCTATCGGGCGTTTACCATATAGTAAATGAAAGAGGCTTGAAGGGTGTTTGGGGGAGAGGGCTGGGATTGAAAATACAGCTGAGAGTCACTGCAGATTTGCAGTATGGCCACCTCCTGTGCTGTACGTTTCTATGTTTCAGTCGGGGGCTGCAGATTTATAATTTGCTTATGTTCTCTTTCTCTCTCTCTTGCAGTCGTGTCCTTCTGCCGATCTCTGTGGAGGAGGTGAGTGACGCTATATAATATGTTGAAATGTTCTACAATGTGGTTGGAGTAACTCAACCAGAACTGCTCAACCACATACGTAAAGGGGATGTACCTTCCAAGTCTGTCACAGTTCAACTATTTTATAAATAGATTCACACTTGACCAAAATGTGTGTTGTACGTCTTTATTCTACAGACTGTTGGTTACAGGATGCCTGGGAGCAGGCATTATATGCAAAACATTTCTGTACTGTTGTGTGTGGTGGGGGGGTGGGGGCTTGTCGGAAAGTGAGATGTCCATGTATGGTTGCAGATACCTCTGTGGTATCCTGGCCAAGCTGCACAGTAGTCGATGGCTATGAGATTACATGCAGATACATTCAAAAATTGCGTGAATTGCTCAGTTGGTTTGAGGCGCTAAGTGGGTAAGTGTAGGGTGAGGTCTGTCAGATGCCACTGTTATTGCCAGGCCTCCCTTTCTCGGGCTCTTAACGCCAGAACTCCCATTTCTGTACTTGGGTTGTGTGTTCTGCAGTGTGGTACCTACGTTCACATGTCCTACAGCCACGGGGTCTGGCCTCCGCCAGCATCTCAGAACTGAAGAACATAAGAATTTGCCCAGGCAAAAGAAGACCAAGGCCCAATCTAGTAAGCCTTCCACCATCCTAGCCTTCGCTTGACATATAATGTCCAGGGCATGTTACTTGACAAGCACCCTGGGACATTTCCCTGTGTGGGAAGCTCGTAAATGCAACTTGTTGTTTGAGACTACGGTATATACTGCAGCCGCCTTCAAGAGCTCTTATGTAAACCTGCAGTGAGCAAGTGTGAGCTTTACTCTGTCTCTAACCCATGCTGTGGCTGTCCTGGTAGTACTGGACGGATAGTGCAGAAGAGCTGAGTCTGCTGCTTCATTCATTCCCAATGAAACAACCTAGGAATGTTTGAGGAAGCTGAGGTTCAATTAACAGGGTGTGTTTCGAGTCCTTGAGGAGGTTGTGACTGTGCCTGTTGGGAGGTGGCAGGCTTGTGGAATACTTGTTTGCTAAAGAGGCGTTTGTGCTAACACTGGATGGAAAATATCCACCAGGTCTCTGTGTGTGTGTGTGTGTGTGTGGAGAGGGGAGAAGCAAGGCAGTATTTACCCGAGCTTCTGACTTGTGTAGAGCGCAGAGGGAAAGGAAACCCTGTCTGTTTAACTGAACCAAATACTTGGAAGACAATTAAAGGCTGTAATCGGATGCTAGGCTTATCTGATTGGATTACTGCCTGGCGATTCTTTTCCAGTCATCTCATTCCTCCTGTGTTGGAATCTGTATCCGACTGTTGTATTTTCTTCGCTGTGGAATGACCACGAGAGACTTGTCGGACATACATTCGCATGGATTCTATTAAAAATCCGCGTGGGTATTGCCAGAGTCGTGAAGGAAGTGCGGAGCTTCAATGTTCTGCTTCTCCTCCTCGTCCTTTGTTTGTTTCCATTGCATTTTTACAATAAAAAATAAACCAAGGCTTACATTGATACAGTGTCAGGAGGAGCATTTCAAAGGCATTTCAAAGAATTATGCAGTAAAGTCTAGTAACTGTGCTTCTTCGATCGCACTTTAATATATCTGTCACCTCCCAAATCCCAGCTCAGGAGCCGAGCCAGCAGTGTTAAGCACTTTGGAATGTCATCATGGTGGAAAAGGCGCTCTGTAAATGAATTTGTTACATTTCACAGAAGATTACGGCAGCCAATTTGCTTGCAGCGATAACCCTCAAACGGCCAATGTAATGCGAGTGGACTGACTTTGAACTCACAGCGCAGGCTTATACCGCAGTTCAGTGCTAAGGAACATTATATTGTCAGAGGCGTTGTCCTTTGAATGAAGCAGGCTCCAGTCCCTTCTGCCTGTTCTAGTCGATTTAAGCGCTCTGAGACGTCGTTTGGCATGGAGGGCGCTATATAAATCAAAGTTGTTGTTGTTGTCGATGTGAAAGATTTTGTGGGGACGCTGTCGGAAAAAGATGGGGGAGCTTCTCCCAGTATCCTGACCCCGTTCGTATCAAGTCATTACTTTCAGAACAGGTACCTGTGTGCAAATCGGCTGCCGTGTTCCTTTAGAAATGCAGGCTTTACAGTAAATCCTTTGAAGCACTCTTGACATTTCGAGAACGTCATCGGACGCAAACACACAAGGATTATTATTAACTCAGCGATGACTCCCATCCTGCAACCCACTGGGGAAAGTTAACTGTATCGACGAGCAGCTGGTGATGGGAGCAGAGAGGAAGGGGCTGCTCTCCTATTGAACAAACAAAATAGACCTTTTTCTTCAAACTAACTGAGGATTCAAGGCTCTAAAGCGTGTGCGTATGCATTTTTAATATAAATACAGAATATATGTATATAATGTATATATATACAGTACATACAGAATATATCATATGTACATATTTAATGTATGCAGCTCGGGGTTGAGTGACCTACATTGTGCTGCTGTGAGACTGATATTCTGCAGTTTTGCTCAATGACTCTTAGAGGTCAGACGGCTTCTTCTACTGGTGCAGCCTTGACAGCGGCCCAAACGGCAGGCAGGTCCTCCCTCCCTCCACACACTGACACACACACGTACGCTGAGGGACTCTCACATCTAGCTTCACTTGAGGAGTGACGGGGGCGCTAGGGAGATGTCGTCAAAGGTGTTTCTTTGCGTCGCTGGTTTCTGTTTCCACAGACTGCGCAAGAGCTGTGAGAAATGTGATGACATGGCTGCACACTCGAGAGCAGACGTTTAGAAAACTAGGCTTCGCAACTCTTTCCTCCATCAGCTGCAAATTGTTCACAACTCTACGACTCATATCCTCTCCCTCGTTTGGCTCAGTGAGCATATGCCCCACCCCTCAAACTCACTGGCTCCCCATCCTCCAGAGGATCGAGTTCAAGATCTTCGTCCTCACCTTTAAAGTGCTCCCCATTCTTGCCCCAAGAATGGGGAGCACTTTAAAGGTGAGGACATCATCTCCGCAGCCTATTAAAAGTCACTGGCCTGCTTCTTGTTCCTCGCTCCCAACCGTAATTGTAGGGAATTTCAGAGTTTCTACAGTAAAATCATTGGAGAAATTAGTGTCGCTGGTTGGTCAGTCAGTGAGTCAGTCAGCGATCGCCTGAAGAGCATCAATTTAAGTTAGTTCCCAAAAGAGAATCGGGCGATTAGAAGGAACATTCGTTGGGATGTAGAATTCATTGCCTGGAGGGATGGTGTGGCCAAAATTAATACTAACTTTCAAGAGGAAACTAGAAAGATATCTAAAACGAGTAATTTGCTTGAGTGGGAGTATGGGAAAGGCCAGGTCAATGGGACTGCCAATGGTTGCTCTTTCAAAGAGCTAACATGGGCTGAATGGATGTCTTCTGTGCTGTACGTTTCTATGGCTTTATTGAACCACCTTACATATAACTCTGTCCAAACTCTTTCTCAGGTCACATAAAAATAATACAAATTATTAATAATACAGTAATAATAATCCTTGCATTTATAATATGGTGTCTTTGGGTACTCCCGACGTGAAAGGCACTATACAAATATAATTTTGTCGTTGTTTCATTGTGGGGAGGAATGTCTCACAAAGCGTTTCACAGAACATACTGTGCCACGCAGTGACTACTGCAGGCAAAAATAGCATCTAACCAGTCCATCAGCCTAGACTGTGAGTTAAAATTCCTGACATTGGGCTTGGACATGCCAACCTTCTGACTCGGAGGCAAGAGAGCTACCTACTGAGCCAAGCTGCCGCACTTATTATCCCCGTCGCTAATACTGCATGTGTGGCAGGCGTCCTGCTTTAAGCCATGTTGGCAGCCTGCCCGTCAGGCCTTAGCCACCACCCCCCCACGGGAAGCTTCACTTTGAGACGCGCAGAAAGTTCAGCAAAGGAGAGCCCTGGGCCCAATGTGCTTGAGCCACGCTTGGCCTCCCAGTGGAGCACTCTAACTCCCAATGCCATTCAATGACTTGGTTTCAAGTACCGCTTAAGCAATTACATTTGACATCCATTGGCCCTTTGTCTATAGAGAACAAAATCTGCCGGCCTTCGCAATTGTGCTCCCAATAGTCTTGAATTTATACCTCCTCTAATGAATTTATAATATCAAATACATGATAAACCTTGCATTTGATTATAGCAACTTGGGAGGATGTCTCAAAACACTTCAGTGTGAAGTGTATTGTGTCATGCTGTGTGTGTTTTGTGAGCATTGTTTTGCAAAAGCGCTTTGCAAAATAGAATTGAATAGTGTTCTATGGGCAAATCGTCAGCTAATCTCCGCTTGCGAAGACCCACACAATGGCTTTGTTGTTAGTGTCATCAGCCACTGGGAACAATCATTCATTGTTTATGAACCACGCTGGTGCTGTTTCTTTAATAAGATTTTTTTCTCTTCTCTCCTTCTTGGAGGAGATGTCGCCTCCCTACCTCTCCGACCTAGTTACTTCCCAACTCTCTACCCGTTAGCTCCGCTCGACTGGCTCTGGCCTCCGGCTTGATCCTCGTGCCTCCATTAGTGGTCCCCCTTTCAGCCAGTACTCCCCAAAACTCTGGAACTCGCTCCCTCTGTCCCTCTTTCACCAACTTCAGGTCGCGCCTGAAGAACTTCCTGCCCACCACTGCCCCCCACCCCGGATTGGCATTGTGCTCTGCCACTGTCAAGTTCTGGGATGCTACCTTGCGTGAAGGGCACTATGTACATGCAAGTTGTTTTTATCTGGTCTCAACCTACTTTCACCCACAAATATACACATTTTGCAGTACATCCTATTGAGCATTTTAAGACGTCTCAACAATGTGATTAAGGTGCAATGTCAAATGCAAGGATTATTATTATTACAACACCTAGCCCCCCTCTCCCCACTTCAAACACTGTTCCGTTGAAGGTTATGGATGTGCCTCTCCCTCCCCATCGATTCTGACATGTTTAACGAGCAGCACCTCTGTGTAATGTTTTGTGTACGGTTTCCAAACAACCTTTGGTGCGATGATAGCCGGAGTCGGGTGATGCGAGGCTAGGCAGGAAAACTGCAGTTTACGATCTAGGAATGGGTTCACTTGGTTCACTCTTGCCATTAATGGCCCATTTAATTCCTACGCCTGGAGGATTGCTGCTTGCGTTAATTCCCCTTTAAGAACTGCGGAACTGTTTTGCCTTTTATTACCCTCGCAATTAGTAACACTGTTTGTCGGCTGGTTGGAACCCAACAATTAATGATTAGCGAGTTTGAAAATACAAAAGTTCTCTCTTTTTGGTCTGTGCCCCAGCACGCACAGCAATATCATTCCCTGGCTCTGATCCGATCCACTCCCTCCCTGCCTCCTTCTTTCCTTCCTTCCAACAAAGGCCATGCTCGGACCTGAAGATTCAGGGGCAACCCAAAATTCGTGACATACTTTTGCTTGAGAAATTTTAAGATTTCAGAACGGTGGAAAATTCTTACATTTTGAAATAACATTTTTTTATCCCAGACACTCGAAAATAAGCCGGCTTTTTAATCAACACCCGAGTTCAGGAATTTTTCACAGCTATGTAACTTTTATGGGCGAATAGTCAGTGGAATGAATACCAAGCAGAATTGCAAGCCTCTGAATTGAGCTTAATAATAATAAGCTACCATGCATTGGGTAGATCACTTTATCATTACATTGAGGTTTCTCAAAGTATTTCACAGAATGTATTAGAAAGGGAATTGAGCATGTATTTTTTGGGAAGGAACTCTTGATTTGCTCCTGTGGTGCTCGTGTGTGTTGCTCTTTGCTCTCTGCTGTTTGTGTTGCTTGGTGATAGGAGAAAGAGAAGCAGCAAATCTATTGTGAGTCCCTCCCAGGAAAGGAATGGGGAAGAATTGAGTGTGTACAGTATTTAGTGGAACCCTCTGCTTTTTGTGCTTCAGGACAAGTCATAGTTTTCTAACTTTTTAACCAGAGTAAAGCAACCAGCAGAGCTGGAAGTTTGCTGGTAAGAGTAGTTGTGACTTCTGGGGAAGAGATGTGAGACGCGGGGCATTCAAACCAGGACACCTGAGATTTCCCTGTAATGCAGCTTTGTGTCTGTTTTCTGAAGGACAGACACTCCTTGCCTCTGGGCGAGGTGGAGATTGCTAGACCAAAGAAAGCCAATGTCCATCTAGTTCGCCTTCCACCATCCTGTCAGTCGCATGTCATATCCTTTCAGTTACCTACGCATGTCAGTGTCCCAAACTATATACAGTACTGTGTCCCAAGATAAGATGCGCTTGTGGTATCAGTGATTAACTTATCGTTCCATCACTCAGCGTTCCCCCATGGTCAGGTGGACAGGAGAGGCAGCCCGCCATGTACTGACGTATGTTAATAAGTGACCACGGGGATCTTGGCAGTGTATTCTAACCTGCGGTGAAATAAACCGCAGAAGAGAGAGAGACAGATGAAGCTTGGCTCAGTTATGCGCTAGCAGCGCTGCTCTTGCCCGCGCCCTGTGCCAAAGGAAATGGCAGAAGCCAGGGCATTGAAGAAAAACAGCTCAATGATGTGATGATGGGACTGAAGGGCAAGAAGATCAAATAGACCAGACATCCATTGTAATCGTTGGCCTGTGTGAGGATCGCACAGTAACTGGAGGACTCTGCTCTGCCTAGATATTGGCACATTGCCCCCCCACCCCTCCCCCTCACCCACTCCATTCAACAATAAATGACATTTGGATAGCGCCTTTCACGACGGGAGGATATCCCAATGCTGCACAGCCCCGATGTTAGATGCGGGGACGACGACGACAGTATCACTATAACTAAATATGCCAATGGATAAGTAAGGTGTAGAGTCAGCACTGGTGTTGGCTTCACGCTCTTCCCATTCAGATGGTGGTCATTCTTGGTTCCAATTAGGAAAAGAGATACTGTTTGTCAACTCAATGTTGCTGATTTACAGAGGTGGCAGATGGGCATTGCTCCCTCAGCGGAACACGAGAATTTTATGATTGCCAGAGACAGTGTTTATGGCTTTCCGAATGCCAAGGCAGTGTTCATTACAGCTCACGTCTATTAGCGTGTATAATCCTGGGATTATTTACAGTAGATTGTAAATTGTAAAACTAAAACCACATGAAATAATGGAGCCCTCCACTTGCCCTTTGATCCCTCCCATCCGCTTATTCCAACGTTTTTGAAACAAATTGTATTTGCGTGGGCTGCCGAAAGTGCAGTGTAAGAGTAATACAAGGATTGCTCGCAGTGAGCTCCCGCACTCTTTAGCAAATGGTGAAGGGAACAGGTTTGGTATGAGACATTCTGGACTGAATCGATAATCATAATAATCCTTTCAATGACTATCCAGCGCCTTGAAGATGTCCTCCTGACGTGAAATGCACTGTACAAGTTGAGAAGTCTCAAAGGTTGTTGAGACGTCTCAAAGCTTACATACTTACAGAACATACTGTAAAGTGAAGTGACTGTATATTTTTTGTGGGCAGCCAATTGCGCACAACAGCGTCCAACCAGCAGTCGTGGATTGAGTGACCGCATTATTCTTATTTTTTGAAGGGATTATTGCCAGCTGAGGCACCGAGCCCAGCTCTGGTGTGCGGAGTCAGGCACTACACAGCGAGAGAGAGGGGTATTTATGAGGGGGTTGTCCTCCGAACACATGCCTGAACTAGCTTATTGCTAAATCATATTTCCGTAGCTTCCTTTTCAATAAGTGGCATGCCTGAACTCGGACAAAACATGCACTCAACAATCTCATGGTCCCATGATCTGTACAATAGCTGGCGTGATCTTAATCTATTCTGAGGAAGCGCTGTGCAGAAAAATAAACAAATAAGACCTCTACCTCTCTTGTTTCTCCAGGCTTCCTTAAACTTTGTATTATTCCCTGATTTGTACCACACGGAAATCCACCCAAGTGCCTCTGGGTCCCCGTTGATGCTGCCTTACTGGAGCCGTGTGTGCCGGATGCACTGTTTCAGCCGTGGGATTCAACATGAAATGAGTTCGGAGATGAACTTGCGACGAGCCCATTTGTCTGAATAGATTAATACACGCTGAATCGAACTGGGCATGAATGTGCCCGATGCGGGCCCGATAAAACCAGCCGTTGAACTGACGTGAAAGGCGCTATACAAGCATAATCTTGTTGGTGTTCTTCTTCATCTGCTTGCATTCCCATTGATTCCCTTTCTGTCCAGTTTATTTTTCAGTAAAGATTGGGTTTGCTGGTGAGCTGAGCTGAATTAAGTTTGTGTGTGTGTGTGTGTGTGTGTGTGTAGGGAGATGAATATGAGTAAGTATGGGGGTGGAATAAATGTGTGGGTGGTGTGAGTAAGTGGGTGGGAGGTGTGTGTGGGGATGGTGTGAGTAAGTGTGTGTGCGGATGCGTAAGCGAGTAAAGTGTGCGTTAATAGGGGGGGAGGGGGGCGGTGTGGGGTAGGGTCGGAGAGTTACGAAGGTATAGATATCGAACTCGGATCCTCAATCGGGTGACACCAGCTTTCGGTGATGAATGAATCTCATTGACAGCAGAGCGAAAAGGTCTCCATGGTGACTGACTCGCGGTTAGAACGGTTGGGTTGGTCGGTTCAACAATCTCGCATCCACCCGAACAAACCGGAGGTTAGTCACACTCAGCCGTGTGCAGTGTGGCTCCCTCCCTAGACTATCTGCTCCTTCCCTCATCATCTCCAATTACAGAGCCCGGTGCTCGTGGCAAGAGCCGAGACCTCTTCGAATGCAGAGAGAGAGAGAGAGAGAGAGAGTGAGTGGGGGGGGGGGGGGGGGGGGGGGGGGAAGCTCATTATCACTCTGCCAGACAGCAGGCATCTCTCTTCCTCTCACTTTCTCTCTGATGGCAGCTTTGGGTGACTTACTTCTGTGTCCGAATGCCATAGGATCTTCCAGAAGACGCCGCCAGCAACGAGTCCAAGGAAAGGGTCGGGCTCCCACCTTAGCATTTTCCTTCAAGCCTACCTTAAAACCTCAGTGCCTTGTGGTTAAGCTGTTGCCTGTTTGCTACCTTTGGTATCATTGATAAGTGGGTGGCAGCACCTGGGGAAACAAAGCTCTTATTAACAGGCACACCCAGGTCAGCTCCCGCTCCAGATAGATACCAAGTGACGCTTTTGTACACTCTCCACACAATTACTCACGGCTCTTTATGGGAGCTGTCGCCTACAAAATACACAGTGTACAGTAAATCCTGTCATCCCTGACATGAATGACACTTTGTCAAATGCCAACATTCTTATTATGAACTATTATTATCCAGCCCTCACAGGTGAATTACAGCGTGGAAGTAGCTTCACGCTCCCCAGTCTTAACGCTGCAGATTTACCCCGAAAATCCGCAGGACTGGCAGTGAAAGTGTTATCAGCAAGCATGTGCACAAGTTTGCGTGTGTGTGCGCAAAGTGTGCGCACGAGCGTGGAAGTCTGTGCACGCCTGAGCGCTTGCTCAGTCCTTTCCGAGCTACGGAGAACTGCATTTCCTGTGCTGTCACTTGTCCTGTTGCTCTTTCTGGGATGTGTCGAGACTACACGGATGTGACTTAGAACATGTGTAATTAAAGGGGTTTGGTGGGTGGTGGGGGGGGTGGCGGGGTCATCATGTTAAGCGGGCACCTGGATGCTGTCGTCGTCTACCGGCTGACACCATTCAATTACCAATTCACTGGTACCCTAGTGGGCAGTTGCCAGAGGGGAGAGAAACCACTCAGAAACGTGGGAGTTACTCTGATTCAGGTTAATTATCTTGCGCATCACCAAATTGTGTTGGATAGAACCTGTCAGCCAGTAGCTTAACAATCAGCTTGTTTATTCGTTGGATGGTTGTAGCTGGAACTGCAAGCGCAAGGTTTGGAATTAGCAGGTAATGCCATTAGTCTGATCCCCGAATCTCTCCGACTTAGAGAAAGTTGAGCTCACGCTGAAAGGAGGGATTACGTGGCTTGTAGAGTTTGTCTCGGTAATGTTTTTTATATCCCATCACCGGAGCTGTAAAGTTTGTGCTCTAGGTTAAAGGGGACTTTATCCAGTCCGTATTGCGAGCTTATTGAGTGTTAAAACCTACCCTAGTGTCCCGTCTGGTGATAATAGCGGGGGGATTGAGCCTGAGCCTGAGAGAGACTCTGCAGTCCATCACTTTCTGGGTAATAGTTACTCTTATTATAGTATATAGTGTTATAGTGTTTGAACTTTTTAACCCAAACTATTTTAAATATAGTGTCCGATATGCCTGACGGATTGTGGGCCTGTCAGTATCTGGGGCAAGAGCCAGACAAGCTGCGAGCGAGTGCTGGGTGCCTGACTATACGGCTCCTCCCGTCGGGCGACGCAGCCAGTGGCAGTGCCTCCTGCTGGCCGACTTGGCTAAATGTCAGGGTTCAAATAGACATTCTATCCCGACCGCTCAGAGGATGAAACTCGTTCTCGGCTGTTGATTTCACAAGAGTCAGAAATAGTCCCGCGGCTTCTCTCCCGAGGCATTTGCTGCTGACTTGACTACCAACGATGGTGAGACTTGGCAGGGCGGACTGAAGCTGAGACTCTTCACGCTCGGCTCCTGTGAACCCTGAAAGCCACACCTCTGAATGAGTGAGGTGTTCATGAGCTAGACAGCAATGGGAAGCTCGCCAGACAGCAGCCCTCAATGGTGAGGACTGTGGTTTTGAGCTGGTTAAACTTCCCAACAGTTAGCTCCAACGCACACTGTAGGGATCCAGGGTGGAACCAAGCTGAGAGAGAGAGAGAGTACACATTCTCATGCAGGCGTATGGAAATTTCTATATGTGGGTGGCGTACATCTGCAGAAATCTGTGTGACTTCAAAGATTCTTATAATAATAATAATTCTAATCTTTGCCTTTGATATAGCTCTTTTCACGTCTGCTAGACTGTGTCTCTTGACTGCTTCACAGAACATGCTGTAAAGTGAATCGACCATATATATATATTTGTGTTTGAGAAGCTTCCCATCGGGTGAGGACCTCAAGCGGAGAAGCCACTGTGTACGTGTCTTGACGAGCTCTTTGCTTTTATTTTTCCCACCCGCCCTCTCCACCCACCCCCCCCTACAGTACCAAGTGGGGCAGCTGTACTCTGTGGCTGAGGCAAGCAAGAATGAGACTGGTGGCGGCGAAGGGGTGGAGGTGCTGAAAAATGAACCGTATGAGAAGGACGGTGAGAAAGGACAGTACACACACAAGATCTACCACCTACAGCAGTAAGCCAACTTCGCAGTACTGTACATTGTTCCCTCCGCCTTGCGAGTGCATCAGACACCCAAGTACTGTACATATAACCTACAGTACCGCGGATAAAACCTACCGTTTGGCCGGGTTCAGTTAGTGAATGTGGGCAAGAGGCCGGAAGCAGAGTGACTATGTGTCCACCCACCTTTGAGCTGTATTGAAAGTTTTTTTACTGAATTGT
Source organism: Hydrolagus colliei (assembly GCA_035084275.1). NCBI lineage: Eukaryota > Metazoa > Chordata > Chondrichthyes > Chimaeriformes > Chimaeridae > Hydrolagus > Hydrolagus colliei. Next base: position 86,664 of record JAYJKW010000137.1, read on the forward strand.
TTTTCGGCGTTTTGTTTCAGCGCTCCCTCCTGTCCCAATCCGATAACCAGTGACGTGATGTAAGCCAGCTATTGCCATCATTGTGTGTTTAGTGTAGACAGTGGAGAGAGTTGATGAGTTATGTGTAAACCACAGTTTGTTGATGCCCTTAAGTCCCCATCCAATCCCATCCCCCCCCACCCACCTACACTGACCTCCCCATGCATTAGAAAGTACTAAACGGAAGCAAGGCCTGTTTGCTATATGAACCTTGGTTATCCTTTCCTCTTAACAAGGCTGTGTTCCCCCGTCTCCCTCTTTCCACTGCACTGCATCAAGCGACCACTTACACAGGAGCAATATAAGGGACCTGGGAGCAGGTTTTCCATTGGCCACTATCAGGTTTAATAGTGGGGAGGCAGCGGAGTCCAGTCAGGTGAATTATAAAGCTCTGACCGAGCAAGTGGAGCTTGTCGGTGACTGACATCCAGTCACCGAAGGCTCCATGGAAATCCATTCTGTTAACGGCTGTAGAGTTTAAGACTGTAGCCTTTTCAGAACACTGGCCTGGCCTGGGCGACCTTTGTGGCTTTATCTCTCCTTCCTGGAGCGATCTGTCGCTCAAGAGAGAACAGGGGGTTGTGTGTTAAGGGGCCGGCTGATCTCCCCCCACTGCCGCCTGGGGAAATGGTAAAATTGTGCTCTTTCAGCAAGGTGCCGACATTCGTGCAGTTACTGGCGCCAGACGGAGCGCTGAATGTCCATGAGAAGGCGTGGAACGCATACCCATACTGCAAAACAGGTAAGTGCCCCCACCCCTTCCCGCCCCCCAACACACACACACACACCCCATCCCATCCCTTCATCGTGGCCGGGAGCCTCTCTCGCTTGCTTCGACTGGAGGAGGAAATAAAACGCTATCATTGTAACTCAAGTTGAGGAAACACTTCTTCACTTTATGGAATTTATGGAATTCTCTCCCCCCAAAAGGCTATAGAAGCTCAGTCAGTTCTTGAACATATTCAAGACTGAGATTGATAGATTTCTTATGGATAATGGGATTAAGGGATATGGGGATAAGGCGGGTTGGCAAGTGGAGTTAGATTAGAAGATCAGACATGATCTTATTGAATGGCGGGGCAGGCTCGAGGGGCCGAATGGCCTACTCCTAGCTCCCAAATTCTTATGTTCTAATGCAGCTCATCAAACAGTCCCATCGGCTCAACCGATTCTGAAGGTGTTTCAAAGTTTTACCAATAGCCCCGTAAAGTTAGGGCACGTTAGTTACACTTGGGTGCGTGCTCGTATGTCAAAGCTATTTTCCTCGCTGGTGAACTGGTGAAGGATCGTGCGATGCAGCCGTGGGTAAAGGCATGAGAGCGGAATTTTTGCCAGAGTCCTGCCATCTGGGGAGGGAGGGAGAAGGAGGGAATTCGACAGAATAATGCGACTTGAAGAATATGTGTCAGCATAGTTACTACTTCCTCACTCACTAACTCGCTCGCTTCGCTCACTCACTCACTCACTCACTCACTCTCGCTCACGTATCACCTCTTAGTGGGCCGATGACAGATTAACTTCCTGCTGTAGTTTCAGTCATGGGAACCGGATAAGTCTGTACTGTACGTCTCTGGCGAATCTGTTCCACCAGATGATCGGCTGATCTTTTAACCCCCTCCCCCATCCCGCTGTTCTCCATATTTCTAAATGCCCCATATTTCCCAAATATCGGCCACAAATAAATATACAGTCAATTCACTTTATGGCATATTCTGCCAAGCGCTTTGAGACGTCGATAAGATGTGAAAAGCGCTATATCAAATGCAAGGATTATTATTATTGTTTATTATTATTATAAGGATCTATCCTTCCCCCCTTTGAAACAGCCAATCGATGCAGTCTCTGTAGCTTGAACCAAGGCAGTGGGTTCCAATGAATTAATACGGAGAGTATACCACCATACACAAGGCTCGTGTTTACACTGCGGATAGGAACTGTGCCGCAAACTTTAGTTCCTGCTCTCGAACCTCTTTCCCCTCTCCGACTCTTCCCCCTGTGAGTTCACACAGAGTGAAGTGAGACTTTCTCGCTTCCTCACTAGGCTGAAAGAGCAGGATTACTACAAGAACGACAACAATAAAAATTACATTTATATAGAGCCCCTTTCACGTCAGCAGGACGTCCCAAGGCCCTGAACACAGACCGACGAGCAGGGGGGAAAAAAAATCAGCTCAAAAGTACATGACTGGGTGGAAAGCTGTGTTCGAGAGTATATCCTGTCA
>JAYJKW010000449.1:0-87685 GCA_035084275.1 Hydrolagus colliei
TGTTTTTGGGGGGGGCAGAGTGTGTGTTGGGGGGGAGGGCAGAGTTTGTGTTGGGGGGGGCAGAGTGTGTGTTGGGGGGGACAGAGTGTGTCTTGGGGTGGAGGGCAGAGTGTGTGTTGGGGGGGTAGAGTGTGTGTTGGGGGGGAGGGCAGAGTGTGTGTTGGGGGGGGTAGAGTGTGTGTTGGGGGGGCAGAGTGTGTGTTGGGGGGGGAGGGCAGAGTGTGTGTTGGGGGGGCAGAGTGTGTGTTGGGGGGGCAGAGTGTGTGTTGGGGGGGAGGGCAGAGTGTGTGTTGGGGGGGGGGGCAGAGTTTGTGTTGGGGCGGGCATAGTGTGGGTTGGCGGGGCAGAGTGTGTGTTGGGGGGGGGCAGAGTGTGTGTTGAGGGGGGCAGAGTGTGTGTTGGGGGAGGGCAGAGTGTGTGTTGGGGGGGGAGGGCAGAGTGTGTGTTGGGGGGGGGCAGAGTGTGTGTTGAGGGGGAGGGCAGAGTGTGTGTTGGGGGGGAGGGCAAAGTGTGTGTTGGGGGGGGGTAGCGTGTGTGTTGGGGGGGGCAGAGTGTGTGTTGGGGGGGAGGGCAGAGTGTGTGTTGGGGGGGAGGGCAGAGTGTGTGTTGGGGGGGAGGGCAGAGTGTGTGTTGGGGGGGAGGGCAGAGTGTGTGTTGGGGGGGGGGCAGAGTGTGTGTTGGGGAGCGGCAGAGTGTGTGTTGGGGGGGGGCAGAGTGTGTGTTGGGGGGGCAGACTGTGCGTTGGGGGGGCAGAGTCTGTGTTGGGGGGGAGGGCAGAGTGTGTGTTGGGGGGGGCAGAGTGTGTGTTGGGGGGGAGGGCAGAGTGTTTGTTGGGGGGGAGGGCAGAGTGTGTGTTGAGGGGGGAGGGCAGAGTGTGTGTTGGGGGGGAGGGCAGAGTGTGTGTTGGGGGGGAGGGCAGAGTGTGTGTTGGGGGGGAGGGCAGAGTGTGTGTTGGGGGGGGGCAGAGTGTGTGTTGGGGGGGAGGGCAGAGTGTGTGTTGGTGGGGGCAGACTGTGTGTTGGGGGAGGCAGAGTGTATGTTGGGGGGGGCAGAGTGTGTGTTGAGGGGGGAGGGCAGAGTGTGTGTTCGGGGGGGCAGAGTGTGTGTTGGGGGGGGCAGAGTGTGTGTTGGGGGGGAGGGCAGAGTGTGTGTTGGGGTGGACGGCAGAGTGTGTGTTGGGGGGGGGCAGAGTGTGTGTTGGGGGGGAGGGCAGAGTGTGTGTTGGTGGGGGCAGACTGTGTGTTGGGGGAGGCAGAGTGTATGTTGGGGAGGGCAGAGTGTGTGTTGAGGGGGGAGGGCAGAGTGTGTGTTCGGGGGGGCAGAGTGTGTGTTGGGGGGGGCAGAGTGTGTGTTGGGGGGGAGGGCAGAGTGTGTGTTGGGGTGGACGGCAGAGTGTGTGTTGGGGGGGTAGAGTGTGTGTTGGGGGGAGGGCAGAGTGTGTGTTGGGGGGGGCAGAGTGTGTGTTGGGGGGGCAGAGTGTGTGTTGGGGGGGAGGGCAGAGTGTGTGTTGGGGGGGCAGAGTGTGTGTTGGGGGGGAGGGCAGAGTGTGTGTTGGGGGGGGGCAGAGTGTGTGTTGGGGAGCGGCAGAGTGTGTGTTGGGGAGGGGCAGAGTGTGTGTTGGTGGGGAGGGCAGAGTGTGTGTTGGGGGGGAGGGCAGAGTGTGTGTTGGGGGGGAGGGCAGAGTGTGTGTTGGGGGGGAGGGCAGAGTGTGTGTTGGGGGGGAGGGCAGAGTGTGTGTTGGGGGGGGAGGGCAGAGTGTGTGTTGGGGGGGAGGGCAGAGTGTGTGTTGGGGCGGCAGAGTGTGTGTTGAGGGGGGAGGGCAGAGTGTGTGTTGGGGGGGAGGGCAGAGTGTGTGTTGGGGGGGGAGGGCAGAGTGTGTGTTGGGGGGGAGGGCAGAGTGTGTGTTGGGGGGGGAGGGCAGAGTGTGTGTTGGGGGGGGGCAGAGTGTGTGTTGGGGGGGGAGGGCAGAGTGTGTGTTGGTGGGGGCAGAGTGTGTGTTGGGGGGGAGGGCAGAGTGTGTGTTGGTGGGGGCAGACTGTGTGTTGGGGGGGCAGAGTGTGTGTTGGGGGGGGCAGAGTGTGTGTTGGGGGGGAGGGCAGAGTGTGTGTTGGGGGGGAGGGCATAGTGTGTGTTGGGGGGGAGGGCAGAGTGTGTGTTGGGGGGGGCAGAGTGTGTGTTGGGGGGGAGGGCAGAGTGTGTGTTGGGGGGGAGGGCAGAATGTGTGTTGGGGGTGGGCAGAGTGTGTGTTGGGGGGGGCAGAGTGTGTGTTGGGGGGAGGGCAGAGTGTGTGTTGGGGGGGAGGGCAGAGTGTGTGTTGAGGGGGGAGGGCAGAGTGTGTGTTGGGGGGGGCAGAGTGTGTGTTGAGGGGGGAGGGCAGAGTGTGTGTTGAGGCCGGAGGGCAGAGTGTGTGTTCGGGGGGGCAGAGTGTGTGTTGGGGGGGGCAGAGTGTGTGTTGGGGGGGAGGGCAGAGTGTGTGTTGGGGTGGACGGCAGAGTGTGTGTAGGGGGGGTAGAGTGTGTGTTGGGGGGGAGGGCAGAGTGTGTGTTGGGGGGGCAGAGTGTGTGTTGGGGGGGGCAGAGTGTGTGTTGGGGGGGGAGGGCAGAGTGTGTGTTGGGGGGGGCAGAGTGTGTGTTGGGGGGGCGGGCAGAGTGTGTGTTGGGGGGGGGGCAGAGTATGTGTTGGGGAGCGGCAGAGTGTGTGTTGGGGGGGGGCAGAGTGTGTGTTGGGGGGGCAGACTGTGCGTTGGGGGGGCAGAGTCTGTGTTGGGGGGGAGGGCAGAGTGTGTGTTGGGGGGGGCAGAGTGTGTGTTGGGGGGGAGGGCAGAGTGTTTGTTGGGGGGGGAGGGCAGAGTGTGTGTTGAGGGGGGAGGGCAGAGTGTGTGTTGGGGGGGAGGGCAGAGTGTGTGTTGGGGGGGAGGGCAGAGTGTGTGTTGGTTGGGAGGGCAGAGTGTGTGTTGGGGGGGAGGGCAGAGTGTGTGTTGGGGGGGGGGCAGAGTGTGTGTTGGGGGGGAGGGCAGAGTGTGTGTTGGTGGGGGCAGACTGTGTGTTGGGGGGGCAGAGTGTGTGTTGGGGGGGGCAGAGTGTGTGTTGGGGGGGAGGGCAGAGTGTGTTTTTGGGGGGGGCAGAGTGTGTGTTGGGGGGGAGGGCAGAGTTTGTGTTGGGGGGGGCAGAGTGTGTGTTGGGGGGGGACAGAGTGTGTCTTGGGGTGGAGGGCAGAGTGTGTGTTGGGGGGGTAGAGTGTGTGTTGGGGGGGAGGGCAGAGTGTGTGTTGGGGGGGGAGAGTGTGTGTTGGGGGGGCAGAGTGTGTGTTGGGGGGGGGAGGGCAGAGTGTGTGTTGGGGGGGCAGAGTGTGTGTTGGGGGGGCAGAGTGTGTGTTGGGGGGGAGGGCAGAGTGTGTGTTGGGGGGGGGGGCAGAGTTTGTGTTGGGGCGGGCATAGTGTGGGTTGGCGGGGCAGAGTGTGTGTTGGGGGGGGGCAGAGTGTGTGTTGAGGGGGGCAGAGTGTGTGTTGGGGGAGGGCAGAGTGTGTGTTGGGGGGGGAGGGCAGAGTGTGTGTTGGGGGGGGCAGAGTGTGTGTTGAGGGGGAGGGCAGAGTGTGTGTTGGGGGGGAGGGCAAAGTGTGTGTTGGGGGGGGGGTAGCGTGTGTGTTGGGGGGGCAGAGTGTGTGTTGGGGGGGAGGGCAGAGTGTGTGTTGGGGGGGAGGGCAGAGTGTGTGTTGGGGGGGAGGGCAGAGTGTGTGTTGGGGGGGAGGGCAGAGTGTGTGTTGGGGGGGGGGCAGAGTGTGTGTTGGGGAGCGGCAGAGTGTGTGTTGGGGGGGGGCAGAGTGTGTGTTGGGGGGGCAGACTGTGCGTTGGGGGGGCAGAGTCTGTGTTGGGGGGGAGGGCAGAGTGTGTGTTGGGGGGGGCAGAGTGTGTGTTGGGGGGGAGGGCAGAGTGTTTGTTGGGGGGGAGGGCAGAGTGTGTGTTGAGGGGGGAGGGCAGAGTGTGTGTTGGGGGGGAGGGCAGAGTGTGTGTTGGGGGGGAGGGCAGAGTGTGTGTTGGGGGGGAGGGCAGAGTGTGTGTTGGGGGGGGGCAGAGTGTGTGTTGGGGGGGAGGGCAGAGTGTGTGTTGGTGGGGGCAGACTGTGTGTTGGGGGAGGCAGAGTGTATGTTGGGGGGGGCAGAGTGTGTGTTGGGGGGGAGGGCAGAGTGTGTTTTTTGGGGGGGGCAGAGTGTGTGTTGGGGGGGAGGGCAGAGTTTGTGTTGGGGGGGGGCAGAGTGTGTGTTGGGGGGGCAGAGTGTGTGTTGGGGTGGAGGGCAGAGTGTGTGTTGGGGGGGTAGAGTGTGTGTTGGGGGGGAGGGCAGAGTGTGTGTTGGGGGGGGTAGAGTGTGTGTTGGGGGGGCAGAGTGTGTGTTGGGGGGGAGGGCAGAGTGTGTGTTGGGGGGGCAGAGTGTGTGTTGGGGGGGAGGGCAGAGTGTGTGTTGGGGGGGGGGCAGAGTTTGTGTTGGGGCGGGCATAGTGTGGGTTGGCGGGGCAGAATGTGTGTTGGGGGGGGCAGAGTGTGTGTTGGGGGAGGGCAGAGTGTGTGTTGGGGGGGCAGAGTGTGTGTTGGGGGGGGAGGGCAGAGTGTGTGTTGGGGGGGGCAGAGTGTGTGTTGAGGGGGAGGGCAGAGTGTGTGTTGGGGGGGAGGGCAAAGTGTGTGTTGGGGGGGGAGGGCAGAGTGTGTGTTGGGGGTGGGCAGAGTGTGTGTTGGGGGTGGGCAGAGTGTGTGTTGGGGGGGGGGCAGAGTGTGTGTTGGGGGGCGGCAGAGTGTGTGTTGGGAGGGGCAGAGTGTGTGTTGGGGGGGCAGACTGCGTTGGGGGGGCAGAGTTGTGTTGGGGGGGAGGGCAGAGTGTGTGTTGGGGGGGGCAGAGTGTGTGTTGGGGGGGAGGGCAGAGTGTGTGTTGGGGGGGAGGGCAGAGTGTGTGTTGGGGGGGAGGGCAGAGTGTGTGTTGGGGGGGAGGGCAGAGTGTGTGTTGGGGGGGAGGGCAGAGTGTGTGTTGGGGGGGGAGGGCAGAGTGTGTGTTGGGGGGGAGGGCAGAGTGTGTGTTGGGGCGGCAGAGTGTGTGTTGAGGGGGGAGGGCAGAGTGTGTGTTGGGGGGGAGGGCAGAGTGTGTGTTGGGGGGGGAGGGCAGAGTGTGTGTTGGGGGGGAGGGCAGAGTGTGTGTTGGGGGGGGAGGGCAGAGTGTGTGTTGGGGGGGGGCAGAGTGTGTGTTGGGGGGGGAGGGCAGAGTGTGTGTTGGTGGGGGCAGAGTGTGTGTTGGGGGGGAGGGCAGAGTGTGTGTTGGTGGGGGCAGACTGTGTGTTGGGGGGGCAGAGTGTGTGTTGGGGGGGGCAGAGTGTGTGTTGGGGGGGAGGGCAGAGTGTGTGTTGGGGGGGAGGGCATAGTGTGTGTTGGGGGGGGAGGGCAGAGTGTGTGTTGGGGGGGGCAGAGTGTGTGTTGGGGGGGAGGGCAGAGTGTGTGTTGGGGGGGAGGGCAGAATGTGTGTTGGGGGTGGGCAGAGTGTGTGTTGGGGGGGGCAGAGTGTGTGTTGGGGGGAGGGCAGAGTGTGTGTTGGGGGGGAGGGCAGAGTGTGTGTTGAGGGGGGAGGGCAGAGTGTGTGTTGGGGGGGGCAGAGTGTGTGTTGAGGGGGGAGGGCAGAGTGTGTGTTGAGGCCGGAGGGCAGAGTGTGTGTTCGGGGGGGCAGAGTGTGTGTTGGGGGGGGCAGAGTGTGTGTTGGGGGGGAGGGCAGAGTGTGTGTTGGGGTGGACGGCAGAGTGTGTGTAGGGGGGGTAGAGTGTGTGTTGGGGGGGGAGGGCAGAGTGTGTGTTGGGGGGGCAGAGTGTGTGTTGGGGGGGGCAGAGTGTGTGTTGGGGGGGGAGGGCAGAGTGTGTGTTGGGGGGGGCAGAGTGTGTGTTGGGGGGGCGGGCAGAGTGTGTGTTGGGGGGGGGGCAGAGTATGTGTTGGGGAGCGGCAGAGTGTGTGTTGGGGGGGGGCGAGTGTGTGTTGGGGGGGGCAGACTGTGCGTTGGGGGGGCAGAGTCTGTGTTGGGGGGGAGGGCAGAGTGTGTGTTGGGGGGGGCAGAGTGTGTGTTGGGGGGGGAGGGCAGAGTGTTTGTTGGGGGGGAGGGCAGAGTGTGTGTTGAGGGGGGAGGGCAGAGTGTGTGTTGGGGGGGAGGGCAGAGTGTGTGTTGGGGGGAGGGCAGAGTGTGTGTTGGTTGGGAGGGCAGAGTGTGTGTTGGGGGGGGAGGGCAGAGTGTGTGTTGGGGGGGGGCAGAGTGTGTGTTGGGGGGGAGGGCAGAGTGTGTGTTGGTGGGGGCAGACTGTGTGTTGGGGGGGCAGAGTGTGTGTTGGGGGGGGCAGAGTGTGTGTTGGGGGGGAGGGCAGAGTGTGGTTTTGGGGGGGGCAGAGTGTGTGTTGGGGGGAGGGCAGAGTTTGTGTTGGGGGGGGGCAGAGTGTGTGTTGGGGGGGACAGAGTGTGTCTTGGGGTGGAGGGCAGAGTGTGTGTTGGGGGGGTAGAGTGTGTGTTGGGGGGGAGGGCAGAGTGTGTGTTGGGGGGGGTAGAGTGTGTGTTGGGGGGGCAGAGTGTGTGTTGGGGGGGGAGGGCAGAGTGTGTGTTGGGGGGGGCAGAGTGTGTGTTGGGGGGGGCAGAGTGTGTGTTGGGGGGGAGGGCAGAGTGTGTGTTGGGGGGGGGGCAGAGTTTGTGTTGGGGCGGGGATAGTGTGGGTTGGCGGGGCAGAGTGTGTGTTGGGGGGGGGCAGAGTGTGTGTTGAGGGGGGCAGAGTGTGTGTTGGGGGAGGCAGAGTGTGTGTTGGGGGGGGAGGGCAGAGTGTGTGTTGGGGGGGGCAGAGTGTGTGTTGAGGGGGAGGGCAGAGTGTGTGTTGGGGGGGAGGGCAAAGTGTGTGTTGGGGGGGGGTAGCGTGTGTGTTGGGGGGGGCAGAGTGTGTGTTGGGGGGGAGGGCAGAGTGTGTGTTGGGGGGGAGGGCAGAGTGTGTGTTGGGGGGGGAGGGCAGAGTGTGTGTTGGGGGGGAGGGCAGAGTGTGTGTTGGGGGGGGGGGCAGAGTGTGTGTTGGGGAGCGGCAGAGTGTGTGTTGGGGGGGGGCAGAGTGTGTGTTGGGGGGGCAGACTGTGCGTTGGGGGGGCAGAGTCTGTGTTGGGGGGGAGGGCAGAGTGTGTGTTGGGGGGGGCAGAGTGTGTGTTGGGGGGGAGGGCAGAGTGTTTGTTGGGGGGGAGGGCAGAGTGTGTGTTGAGGGGGGAGGGCAGAGTGTGTGTTGGGGGGGAGGGCAGAGTGTGTGTTGGGGGGGGAGGGCAGAGTGTGTGTTGGGGGGGAGGGCAGAGTGTGTGTTGGGGGGAGCAGAGTGTGTGTTGGGGGGGAGGGCAGAGTGTGTGTTGGTGGGGGCAGACTGTGTGTTGGGGGGGGCAGAGTGTATGTTGGGGGGGGCAGAGTGTGTGTTGGGGGGGAGGGCAGAGTGTGTTTTTTGGGGGGCAGAGTGTGTGTTGGGGGGGAGGGCAGAGTTTGTGTTGGGGGGGGGGCAGAGTGTGTGTTGGGGGGGCAGAGTGTGTGTTGGGGTGGAGGGCAGAGTGTGTGTTGGGGGGGTAGAGTGTGTGTTGGGGGGGAGGGCAGAGTGTGTGTTGGGGGGGGTAGAGTGTGTGTTGGGGGGGCAGAGTGTGTGTTGGGGGGGAGGGCAGAGTGTGTGTTGGGGGGGCAGAGTGTGTGTTGGGGGGGAGGGCAGAGTGTGTGTTGGTGGGGGCAGACTGTGTGTTGGGGGGGCAGAGTGTATGTTGGGGGGGGCAGAGTGTGTGTTGGGGGGGAGGGCAGAGTGTGTTTTTTGGGGGGGCAGAGTGTGTGTTGGGGGGGAGGGCAGAGTTTGTGTTGGGGGGGGGCAGAGTGTGTGTTGGGGGGGCAGAGTGTGTGTTGGGGTGGAGGGCAGAGTGTGTGTTGGGGGGGTAGAGTGTGTGTTGGGGGGGAGGGCAGAGTGTGTGTTGGGGGGGGTAGAGTGTGTGTTGGGGGGGCAGAGTGTGTGTTGGGGGGGAGGGCAGAGTGTGTGTTGGGGGGGCAGAGTGTGTGTTGGGGGGGAGGGCAGAGTGTGTGTTGGGGGGGGGGCAGAGTTTGTGTTGGGGCGGGCATAGTGTGGGTTGGCGGGGCAGAGTGTGTGTTGGGGGGGGCAGAGTGTGTGTTGGGGGAGGGCAGAGTGTGTGTTGGGGGGGCAGAGTGTGTGTTGGGGGGGGAGGGCAGAGTGTGTGTTGGGGGGGGCAGAGTGTGTGTTGAGGGGGAGGGCAGAGTGTGTGTTGGGGGGGAGGGCAAAGTGTGTGTTGGGGGGGAGGGCAGAGTGTGTGTTGGCGGGGGGCAGCGTGTGTGTTGGGGGGGGCAGAGTGTGTGTTGGGGGGGAGGGCAGAGTGTGTGTTGGGGGGGAGGGCAGAGTGTGTGTTGGGGGGGAGGGCAGAGTGTGTGTTGGGGGGGAGGGCAGAGTGTGTGTTGGGGGGGGGCAGAGTGTGTGTTGGGGGGGCAGAGTGTGTGTTGGGGGGGGGGCAGAGTGTGTGTTGGGGGGGGCAGAGTGTGTGTTGGGGGGGGGCAGAGTGTGTGTTGGGGGGGGCAGAGTGTGTGTTGAGGGGTGAGGGCAGAGTGTGTGTTGAGGGGGGCAGAGTGTGTGTTGGGGGGTGAGGGTAGAGTGTGTGTTGGGGGGGGCAGAGTGTGTGTTGGGGGGGGCAGAGTGTGTGTTGGGGGGGAGGGCAGAGTGTGTGTTGGGGGGGAGGGCAGAGTGTGTGTTGGGGGGGAGGGCAGAGTGTGTGTTGGGGGGGGTAGAGTGTGTGTTGGGGGGGCAGAGTGTGTGTTGGGGGGGGAGGGCAGAGTGTGTGTTGGGGGGGCAGAGTGTGTGTTGGGGGGGCAGAGTGTGTGTTGGGGGGGAGGGCAGAGTGTGTGTTGGGGGGGGGCAGAGTGTGTGTTGGGGGGGGCAGAGTGTGTGTTGGGGGGGAGGGCAGAGTGTGTGTTGGGGGGGCAGAGTGTGTGTTGGGGGGGAGGGCAGAGTGTGTGTTGGGGGGGGTAGAGTGTGTGTTGGGGGGGCAGAGTGTGTGTTGGGGGGGGAGGGCAGAGTGTTTGTTGGGGGGGCAGAGTGTGTGTTGGGGGGGAGGGCAGAGTGTGTGTTGGGGGGGGGGCAGAGTTTGTGTTGGGGCGGGCATAGTGTGGGTTGGCGGGGCAGAGTGTGTGTTGGGGGGGGGCAGAGTGTGTGTTGGGGGGGGCAGAGTGTGTGTTGGGGAGGGCAGAGTGTGTGTTGGGGGGGCAGAGTGTGTGTTGGGGGGGGGCAGAGTGTGTGTTGAGGGGGAGGGGCAGAGTGTGTGTTGGGGGGGAGGGCAAAGTGTGTGTTGGGGGGGGGGCAGCGTGTGTGTTGGGGGGGCAGAGTGTGTGTTGGGGGGGAGGGCAGAGTGTGTGTTGGGGGGGAGGGCAGAGTGTGTGTTGGGGGGGAGGGCAGAGTGTGTGTTGGGGGGGAGGGCAGAGTGTGTGTTGGGGGGGGGGGCAGAGTGTGTGTTGGGGAGCGGCAGAGTGTGTGTTGGGGGGGGGGCAGAGTGTGTGTTGGGGGGGCAGACTGTGCGTTGGGGGGGCAGAGTCTGTGTTGGGGGGGAGGGCAGAGTGTGTGTTGGGGGGGCAGAGTGTGTGTTGGGGGGGAGGGCAGAGTGTTTGTTGGGGGGGAGGGCAGAGTGTGTGTTGAGGGGGGAGGGCAGAGTGTGTGTTGGGGGGGAGGGCAGAGTGTGTGTTGGGGGGGAGGGCAGAGTGTGTGTTGGGGGGGAGGGCAGAGTGTGTGTTGGGGGGGGGCAGAGTGTGTGTTGGGGGGGGAGGGCAGAGTGTGTGTTGGTGGGGGCAGACTGTGTGTTGGGGGGGGCAGAGTGTGTGTTGGGGGGGGCAGAGTGTGTGTTGGGGGGGGAGGGCAGAGTGTGTTTTTGGGGGGGGCAGAGTGTGTGTTGGGGGGGAGGGCAGAGTTTGTGTTGGGGGGGGGCAGAGTGTGTGTTGGGGGGCAGAGTGTGTGTTGGGGTGGAGGGCAGAGTGTGTGTTGGGGGGGTAGAGTGTGTGTTGGGGGGGAGGGCAGAGTGTGTGTTGGGGGGGGTAGAGTGTGTGTTGGGGGGGCAGAGTGTGTGTTGGGGGGGAGGGCAGAGTGTGTGTTGGGGGGGCAGAGTGTGTGTTGGGGGGGAGGGCATAGTGTGTGTTGGGGGGGGGCAGAGTTTGTGTTGGGGCGGGCATAGTGTGGGTTGGCGGGGCAGAGTGTGTGTTGGGGGGGGGGCAGAGTGTGTGTTGGGGGAGGGCAGAGTGTGTGTTGGGGGGGCAGAGTGTGTGTTGGGGGGGGAGGGCAGAGTGTGTGTTGGGGGGGGGCAGAGTGTGTGTTGAGGGGGAGGGCAGAGTGTGTGTTGGGGGGGAGGGCAAAGTGTGTGTTGGGGGGGAGGGCAGAGTGTGTGTTGGGGAGGGGCAGCGTGTGTGTTGGGGGGGGCAGAGTGTGTGTTGGGGAGGGCAGAGTGTGTGTTGGGGGGGAGGGCAGAGTGTGTGTTGGGGGGGAGGGCAGAGTGTGTGTTGGGGGGGAGGGCAGAGTGTGTGTTGGGGGGGGGCTGAGTGTGTGTTGGGGGGGCAGAGTGTGTGTTGGGGGGGGCAGAGTGTGTGTTGGGGGGGGCAGAGTGTGTGTTGGGGGGGGCAGAGTGTGTGTTGAGGGGGGAGGGCAGAGTGTGTGTTGGGGGGGCAGAGTGTGTGTTGAGGGGGGAGGGCAGAGTGTGTGTTGGGGGGGAGGGCAGAGTGTGTGTTGGGGGGGGTGGGCAGAGTGTGTGTTGGGGGGGAGGGCAGAGTGTGTGTTGGGAGGGGAGGGCAGAGTGTGTGTTGGGGGGGGCAGAGTGTGTGTTGGGGGGGGAGGGCAGAGTGTGTGTTGGGGGGGCAGAGTGTGTGTTGGGGGGGGGCAGAGTGTGTGTTGGGGGGGAGGGCAGAGTGTGTGTTGGGGGGGGCAGAGTGTGTGTTGGGGGGGTGGGCAGAGTGTGTGTTGGGGGGGGCAGAGTGTGTGTTGGGGGGGCACAGTGTGTGTTGGGGGGGGCAGAGTGTGTGTTGGGGGGGCAGAGTGTGTGTTGGGGGGGAGGGCAGAGTGTGTGTTGGGGGGGAGGGCAGAGTGTGTGTTGGGGGGGGAGGGCAGAGTGTGTGTTGGGGGGAGGCAGAGTGTGTGTTGGGGGGGGAGGGCAGAGTGTGTGTTGGGGGGGAGGGCAGAGTGTGTGTTGAGGGGGGGGGCAGAGTGTGTGTTGGGGGGGGAGGGCAGAGTGTGTGTTGGGGGGGGCAGAGTGTGTGTTGGGGGGGGGGCAGAGTGTGTGTTGGGGAGGGCAGAGTGTGTGTTGGGGGGGAGGGCAGAGTGTGTGTTGGGGGGGAGGGCAGAGTGTGTGTTGGGGGGGGCAGAGTGTGTGTTGGGGGGGGCAGAGTGTGTGTTGGGGGGACGGCAGAGTGTGTGTTGGGGGGGGCAGAGTGTGTGTTGGGGGGGAGGGCAGAGTGTGTGTTGGGGGGGGGCAGAGTGTGTGTTGGGGGGGGCAGAGTGTGTGTTGAGGGGGGAGGGCAGAGTGTGTGTTGGGGGGGGGGGCAGAGTGTGTGTTGGGGGGGAGGGCAGAGTGTGTGTTGGGGGGGGAGGGCAGAGTGTGTGTTGGGGGGGCAGAGTGTTTGTTGGGGGGGGCAGAGTGTGTGTTGGGGGGGGCAGAGTGTGTGTTGGGGGGGAGGGCAGAGTGTGTGTTGGGGGGGGCAGAGTGTGTGTTGGGGGGGCAGAGTGTGTGTTGGGGGGGGCAGAGTGTGTCTTGGGGGGGGCAGAGTGTGTGTTGGCGGGGGCAGAGTGTGTGTTGGGGGCAGAGTGTGTGTTGGGGGGGGCAGAGTGTGTGTTGGGGGGGCAGAGTGTGTGTTGGGGGGGCAGAGTGTGTGTTGGGGGGGCAGAGTGTGTGTTGGGGGGGGCAGAGTGTGTGTTGGGGGGGAGGGCAGAGTGTGTGTTGGGGGGGAGGGCAGAGTGTGTGTTGGGGGGGAGGGCAGAGTGTGTGTTGGGGGGGGAGGGCAGAGTGTGTGTTGGGGGGGAGGGCAGAGTGTGTGTTGGGGGGGAGGGCAGAGTGTGTGTTGGGGGGGAGGGCAGAGTGTGTGTTGGGGGGGGAGGCAGAGTGTGTGTTGGGGGGGGAGGGCTGAGTGTGTGTTGGGGGGGGCAGAGTGTGTGTTGGGGGGGGCAGAGTGTGTGTTGGGGGGGGAGGGCAGAGTGTGTGTTGGGGGGCAGAGTGTGTGTTGGGGGGGCAGAGTGTGTGTTGAGGGGGGAGGGCAGAGTGTGTGTTGGGGGGGGAGGGCAGAGTGTGTGTTGGGGGGGAGGGCAGAGGGTGCGTTGAGGGGGGAGGGCAGAGTGTGTGTTGAGGGGGGAGGGCAGAGTGTGTGTTGAGGGGGGAGGGCAGAGTGTGTGTTGAGGGGGGAGGGCAGAGTGTGTGTTGGGGGGGGGCAGATTGTGTGTTTGGGGGGGGCAGAGTGTGTGTTGAGGGGGGAGGGCAGAGTGTGTGTTGGGGGGGGCAGAGTGTGTGTTGCGGGGGGGCAGAGTGTGTGTTGGGAGAGAGGGCAGAGTGTGTGTTGGGGGGGAGGGCAGAGTGTGTGTTGAGGGGGGAGGGCAGAGTGTGTGTTGGGGGGGGCAGAGTGTGTGTTGAGGGGGGAGGGCAGAGTGTGTGTTGGGGGCAGAGTGTGTGTTGGGGGGGGGCAGAGTGTGTGTTGAGGGGGGAGGGCAGAGTGTGTGTTGGGGGGGGAGGGCAGAGTGTGTGTTGGGGGGGAGGGCAGAGTGTGTGTTGAGGGGGGAGGGCAGAGTGTGTGTTGAGGGGGGAGGGCAGAGTGTGTGTTGAGGGGGGAGGGCAGAGTGTGTGTTGGGGGAGGGCAGAGTGTATGTTGAGGGGGGAGGGCAGTGTGTGTGTTGGAGGGGGCAGAGTGTGTGTTGGGGGGGGGCAGAGTGTGTGTTGGGGGGGGCAGAGTGTGTGTTGAGGGGGGAGGGCAGAGTGTGTGTTGGGGGGGGCAGAGTGTGTGTTGCGGGGGGGCAGAGTGTGTGTTGGGAGGGAGGGCAAAGTGTATGTTGAGGGGGGAGGGCAGAGTGTGTGTTGGGGGGGCAGAGTGTGTGTTGAGGGGGGAGGGCAGAGTGTGTGTTGAGGGGGGAGGGCAGAGTGTGTGTTGGGGGGGGCAGAGTGTGTGTTGGGGGGGGCAGAGTGTGTGTTGGGGGGGAGGGCAGAGTGTGTGTTGGGGTGGAGGGCAGAGTGTGTGTTGGGGGGGCAGAGTGTGTGTTGGGGGGGAGGGCAGAGTGTGTGTTGGGGGGGCAGAGTGTGTGTTGGGGGGGAGGGCAGAGTGTGTGTTGGGGGGGGCAGAGTGTGTGTTGAGGGGGGAGGGCAGAGTGTGTGTTGGGGGGGGGGCAGAAGTGTGTGTTGGGGGGGAGGGCAGAGTGTGTGTTGGGGGGGGAGGGCAGAGTGTGTGTTGGGGGGGGCAGAGTGTTTGTTGGGGGGGGCAATGTGTGTGTTGGGGGGGCAGAGTGTGTGTTGGGGGGGAGGGCAGAGTGTGTGTTGGGGGGGGCAGAGTGTGTGTTGGGGGGGCAGAGTGTGTGTTGGGGGGGCAGAGTGTGTCTTGGGGGGGGCAGAGTGTGTGTTGGCGGGGGGCAGAGTGTGTGTTGGGGGCAGAGTGTGTGTTGGGGGGGGCAGAGTGTGTGTTGGGGGGGCAGAGTGTGTGTTGGGGGGGCAGAGTGTGTGTTGGGGGGGCAGAGTGTGTGTTGGGGGGGCAGAGTGTGTTTTGGGGGGGCAGAGTGTGTGTTGGGGGGGAGGGCAGAGTGTGTGTTGGGGGGGGGCAGAGTGTGTGTTGGGGGGGGCAGAGTGTGTGTTGGGGGGGCAGAGTGTGTGTTGGGGGGGAGGGCAGAGTGTGTGTTGGGGGGGAGGGCAGAGTGTGTGTTGGGGGGGGAGGGCAGAGTGTGTGTTGGGGGTGAGGGCAGAGTGTGTGTTGGGGGGGAGGGCAGAGTGTGTGTTGGGGGGAGGGCAGAGTGTGTGTTGGGGGGGGAGGCAGAGTGTGTGTTGGGGGGGGAGGGCTGAGTGTGTGTTGGGGGGGGCAGAGTGTGTGTTGGGGGGGCAGAGTGTGTGTTGGGGGGGGAGGGCAGAGTGTGTGTTGGGGGGGCAGAGTGTGTGTTGGGGGGGGCAGAGTGTGTGTTGAGGGGGGAGGGCAGAGTGTGTGTTGGGGGGGGAGGGCAGAGTGTGTGTTGGGGGGGAGGGCAGAGGGTGCGTTGAGGGGGGAGGGCAGAGTGTGTGTTGAGGGGGGAGGGCAGAGTGTGTGTTGAGGGGGGAGGGCAGAGTGTGTGTTGAGGGGGGAGGGCAGAGTGTGTGTTGGGGGGGGCAGAGTGTGTGTTGGGGGGGGCAGAGTGTGTGTTGAGGGGGGAGGGCAGAGTGTGTGTTGGGGGGGGCAGAGTGTGTGTTGCGGGGGGGCAGAGTGTGTGTTGGGAGGGAGGGCAGAGTGTGTGTTGGGGGGGAGGGCAGAGTGTGTGTTGAGGGGGGAGGGCAGAGTGTGTGTTGGGGGGGGCAGAGTGTGTGTTGAGGGGGGAGGGCAGAGTGTGTGTTGGGGGCAGAGTGTGTGTTGGGGGGGGCAGAGTGTGTGTTGAGGGGGGAGGGCAGAGTGTGTGTTGGGGGGGGAGGGCAGAGTGTGTGTTGGGGGGGAGGGCAGAGTGTGTGTTGAGGGGGGAGGGCAGAGTGTGTGTTGAGGGGGGAGGGCAGAGTGTTTGTTGAGGGGGGAGGGCAGAGTGTGTGTTGGGGGGAGGGCAGAGTGTATGTTGAGGGGGGAGGGCAGTGTGTGTGTTGGGGGGGGCAGAGTGTGTGTTGGGGGGGGGGCAGAGTGTGTGTTGGGGGGAGCAGAGTGTGTGTTGAGGGGGGAGGGCAGAGTGTGTGTTGGGGGGGGCAGAGTGTGTGTTGCGGGGGGGCAGAGTGTGTGTTGGGAGGGAGGGCAGAGTGTGTGTTGAGGGGGGAGGGCAGAGTGTGTGTTGGGGGGGGGGGCAGAGTGTGTGTTGAGGGGGGAGGGCAGAGTGTGTGTTGGGGGGGGGCAGAGTGTGTGTTGGGGGGGGGCAGAGTGTGTGTTGGGGGGGAGGGCAGAGTGTGTGTTGGGGGGGAGGGCAGAGTGTGTGTTGGGGGGGGGCAGAGTGTGTGTTGGGGGGGAGGGCAGAGTGTGTGTTGGGGGGGAGGGCAGAGTGTGTGTTGGGGGGGAGGGCAGAGTGTGTGTTGGGGGGGAGGGCAGAGTGTGTGTTGGGGGGGAGGGCAGAGTGTGTGTTGGGGGGGAAGAGTGTGTGTTGAGGGGGGAGGGCAGAGTGTGTGTTGGGGGCAGAGTGTGTGTTGGGGGGGGCAGAGTGTGTGTTGAGGGGGGAGGGCACAGTGTGTGTTGGGGGGGGGAGGGCAGAGTGTGTGTTGGGGGGGAGGGCAGAGTGTGTGTTGAGGGGGGAGGGCAGAGTGTGTGTTGAGGGGGGAGGGCAGAGTGTGTGTTGGGGGGAGGGCAGAGTGTGTGTTGAGGGGGGAGGGCAGAGTGTGTGTTGGGGGGGGCAGAGTGTTTGTTGGGGGGGGGCAGAGTGTGTGTTGGGGGGGGCAGAGTGTGTGTTGAGGGGGGAGGGCAGAGTGTGTGTTGGGGGGGGGCAGAGTGTGTGTTGGGGGGGGGCAGAGTGTGTGTTGGGGGGGAGGGCAGAGTGTGTGTTGGGGGGGAGGGCAGAGTGTGTGTTGGGGGTGGGCAGAGTGTGTGTTGGGGGTGGGCAGAGTGTGTGTTGGTGGGGGGGCAGAGTGTGTGTTGGGGGGCGGCAGAGTGTGTGTTGGGGGGGGCAGAGTGTGTGTTGAGGGGGGAGGGCAGAGTGTGTGTTGGGGGGGGAGGGCAGAGTGTGTGTTGGGGGGGAGGGCAGAGGGTGCGTTGAGGGGGGAGGGCAGAGTGTGTGTTGAGGGGGGCAGAGTGCGTGTTGAGGGGGGAGGGCAGAGTGTGTGTTGGGGGGGAGGGCAGAGTGTGTGTTGGGGGGGAGGGCAGAGTGTGTGTTGGGGGGGGGAGGCAGAGTGTGTGTTGAGGGGGGAGGGCAGAGTGTGTGTTGGGGGGGGCAGAGTGTGTGTTGGGGGGGCAGAGTGTGTGTTGGGGGGGAGGGCAGAGTGTGTGTTGGGGTGGAGGGCAGAGTGTGTGTTGGGGGGGCAGAGTGTGTGTTGGGGGGGAGGGCAGAGTGTGTGTTGGGGGGGCAGAGTGTGTGTTGGGGGGGAGGGCAGAGTGTGTGTTGGGGGGGGCAGAGTGTGTGTTGAGGGGGGAGGGCAGAGTGTGTGTTGGGGGGGGGGCAGAGTGTGTGTTGGGGGGGAGGGCAGAGTGTGTGTTGGGGGGGGAGGGCAGAGTGTGTGTTGGGGGGGCAGAGTGTTTGTTGGGGGGGGCAATGTGTGTGTTGGGGGGGCAGAGTGTGTGTTGGGGGGGAGGGCAGAGTGTGTGTTGGGGGGGGCAGAGTGTGTGTTGGGGGGGCAGAGTGTGTGTTGGGGGGGCAGAGTGTGTCTTGGGGGGGGCAGAGTGTGTGTTGGCGGGGGGCAGAGTGTGTGTTGGGGGCAGAGTGTGTGTTGGGGGGGGCAGAGTGTGTGTTGGGGGGGGCAGAGTGTGTGTTGGGGGGGCAGAGTGTGTGTTGGGGGGGCAGAGTGTGTGTTGGGGGGGCAGAGTGTGTTTTGGGGGGGGCAGAGTGTGTGTTGGGGGGGAGGGCAGAGTGTGTGTTGGGGGGGGCAGAGTGTGTGTTGGGGGGGGCAGAGTGTGTGTTGGGGGGGCAGAGTGTGTGTTGGGGGGGAGGGCAGAGTGTGTGTTGGGGGGGAGGGCAGAGTGTGTGTTGGGGGGGGAGGGCAGAGTGTGTGTTGGGGGTGAGGGCAGAGTGTGTGTTGGGGGGGAGGGCAGAGTGTGTGTTGGGGGGGAGGGCAGAGTGTGTGTTGGGGGGGGAGGCAGAGTGTGTGTTGGGGGGGGAGGGCTGAGTGTGTGTTGGGGGGGGCAGAGTGTGTGTTGGGGGGGCAGAGAGTGTGTTGGGGGGGGAGGGCAGAGTGTGTGTTGGGGGGGCAGAGTGTGTGTTGGGGGGGGCAGAGTGTGTGTTGAGGGGGGAGGGCAGAGTGTGTGTTGGGGGGGGAGGGCAGAGTGTGTGTTGGGGGGGAGGGCAGAGGGTGCGTTGAGGGGGGAGGGCAGAGTGTGTGTTGAGGGGGGAGGGCAGAGTGTGTGTTGAGGGGGGAGGGCAGAGTGTGTGTTGAGGGGGGAGGGCAGAGTGTGTGTTGGGGGGGGCAGAGTGTGTGTTGGGGGGGGCAGAGTGTGTGTTGAGGGGGGAGGGCAGAGTGTGTGTTGGGGGGGGCAGAGTGTGTGTTGCGGGGGGGCAGAGTGTGTGTTGGGAGGGAGGGCAGAGTGTGTGTTGGGGGGGAGGGCAGAGTGTGTGTTGAGGGGGGAGGGCAGAGTGTGTGTTGGGGGGGGCAGAGTGTGTGTTGAGGGGGGAGGGCAGAGTGTGTGTTGGGGGCAGAGTGTGTGTTGGGGGGGGCAGAGTGTGTGTTGAGGGGGGAGGGCAGAGTGTGTGTTGGGGGGGGAGGGCAGAGTGTGTGTTGGGGGGGAGGGCAGAGTGTGTGTTGAGGGGGGAGGGCAGAGTGTGTGTTGAGGGGTGAGGGCAGAGTGTTTGTTGAGGGGGGAGGGCAGAGTGTGTGTTGGGGGGAGGGCAGAGTGTATGTTGAGGGGGGAGGGCAGTGTGTGTGTTGGGGGGGGCAGAGTGTGTGTTGGGGGGGGCAGAGTGTGTGTTGGGGGGAGCAGAGTGTGTGTTGAGGGGGGAGGGCAGAGTGTGTGTTGGGGGGGGCAGAGTGTGTGTTACGGGGGGGCAGAGTGTGTGTTGGGAGGGAGGGCAGAGTGTGTGTTGAGGGGGGAGGGCAGAGTGTGTGTTGGGGGGGGGGCAGAGTGTGTGTTGAGGGGGGAGGGCAGAGTGTGTGTTGGGGGGGGGCAGAGTGTGTGTTGGGGGGGGGCAGAGTGTGTGTTGGGGGGGAGGGCAGAGTGTGTGTTGGGGGGGAGGGCAGAGTGTGTGTTGGGGGGGGGGCAGAGTGTGTGTTGGGGGGGAGGGCAGAGTGTGTGTTGGGGGGGAGGGCAGAGTGTGTGTTGGGGGGGAGGGCAGAGTGTGTGTTGGGGGGGGAGGGCAGAGTGTGTGTTGGGGGGGAGGGCAGAGTGTGTGTTGGGGGGGGAAGAGTGTGTGTTGAGGGGGGAGGGCAGAGTGTGTGTTGGGGGCAGAGTGTGTGTTGGGGGGGGCAGAGTGTGTGTTGAGGGGGGAGGGCAGAGTGTGTGTTGGGGGGGGAGGGCAGAGTGTGTGTTGGGGGGGAGGGCAGAGTGTGTGTTGAGGGGGGAGGGCAGAGTGTGTGTTGAGGGGGGAGGGCAGAGTGTGTGTTGGGGGGAGGGCAGAGTGTGTGTTGAGGGGGGAGGGCAGAGTGTGTGTTGGGGGGGGCAGAGTGTTTGTTGGGGGGGGCAGAGTGTGTGTTGGGGGGGGCAGAGTGTGTGTTGAGGGGGGAGGGCAGAGTGTGTGTTGGGGGGGGGCAGAGTGTGTGTTGGGGGGGGGCAGAGTGTGTGTTGGGGGGGAGGGCAGAGTGTGTGTTGGGGGGGAGGGCAGAGTGTGTGTTGGGGGTGGGCAGAGTGTGTGTTGGGGGTGGGCAGAGTGTGTGTTGGTGGGGGGCAGAGTGTGTGTTGGGGGGCGGCAGAGTGTGTGTTGGGGGGGGCAGAGTGTGTGTTGAGGGGGGAGGGCAGAGTGTGTGTTGGGGGGGGAGGGCAGAGTGTGTGTTGGGGGGGAGGGCAGAGGGTGCGTTGAGGGGGGAGGGCAGAGTGTGTGTTGAGGGGGGCAGAGTGCGTGTTGAGGGGGGAGGGCAGAGTGTGTGTTGGGGGGGAGGGCAGAGTGTGTGTTGGGGGGGAGGGCAGAGTGTGTGTTGGGGGGGGGAGGCAGAGTGTGTGTTGGGGGGGAGGGCTGAGTGTGTGTTGGGGGGGCAGAGTGTGTGTTGGGGGGGCAGAGTGTGTGTTGGGGGGGGAGGGCAGAGTGTGTGTTGGGGGGGCAGAGTGTGTGTTGGGGGGGGCAGAGTGTGTGTTGAGGGGGGAGGCAGAGTGTGTGTTGGGGGGGGAGGGCAGAGTGTCTGTTGGGGGGAGGGCAGAGGGTGCGTTGAGGGGGGAGGGCAGAGTGTGTGTTGAGGGGGGAGGGCAGAGTGTGTGTTGAGGGGGGAGGGCAGAGTGTGTGTTGGGGGGGGGCAGAGTGTGTGTTGGGGGGGGCAGAGTGTGTGTTGAGGGGGGAGGGCAGAGTGTGTGTTGGGGGGGGCAGAGTGTGTGTTGCGGGGGGGCAGAGTGTGTGTTGGGAGGGAGGGCAGAGTGTGTGTTGGGGGGGAGGGCAGAGTGTGTGTTGAGGGGGGAGGGCAGAGTGTGTGTTGGGGGGGCAGAGTGTGTGTTGAGGGGGGAGGGCAGAGTGTGTGTTGGGGGCAGAGTGTGTGTTGGGGGGGCAGAGTGTGTGTTGAGGGGGGAGGGCAGAGTGTGTGTTGGGGGGGGAGGGCAGAGTGTGTGTTGGGGGGGAGGGCAGAGTGTGTGTTGAGGGGGGAGGGCAGAGTGTGTGTTGAGGGGGGAGGGCAGAGTGTTTGTTGAGGGGGGAGGGCAGAGTGTGTGTTGGGGGGGGCAGAGTGTGTGTTGGGGGGGCAGAGTGTGTGTTGGGGGGGCAGAGTGTGTGTTGGGGGGGGAGGGCAGAGTGTGTGTTGGGGGGGCAGAGTGTGTGTTGGGGGGGGAGGGCAGAGTGTGTGTTGGGGGGGGCAGAGTGTGTGTTGGGGGGGGCAGAGTGTGTGTTGAGGGGGGAGGGCAGAGTGTGTGTTGGGGGGGAGGGCAGAGTGTCTGTTGGGGGGGAGGGCAGAGGGTGCGTTGAGGGGGGAGGGCAGAGTGTGTGTTGAGGGGGGAGGGCAGAGTGTGTGTTGAGGGGGGAGGGCAGAGTGTGTGTTGGGGGGGGGCAGAGTGTGTGTTGGGGGGGGCAGAGTGTGTGTTGAGGGGGGAGGGCAGAGTGTGTGTTGGGGGGGGCAGAGTGTGTGTTGCGGGGGGGCAGAGTGTGTGTTGGGAGGGAGGGCAGAGTGTGTGTTGGGGGGGAGGGCAGAGTGTGTGTTGAGGGGGGAGGGCAGAGTGTGTGTTGGGGGGGCAGAGTGTGTGTTGAGGGGGGAGGGCAGAGTGTGTGTTGGGGGCAGAGTGTGTGTTGGGGGGGCAGAGTGTGTGTTGAGGGGGGAGGGCAGAGTGTGTGTTGGGGGGGGAGGGCAGAGTGTGTGTTGGGGGGGAGGGCAGAGTGTGTGTTGAGGGGGGAGGGCAGAGTGTGTGTTGAGGGGGGAGGGCAGAGTGTTTGTTGAGGGGGGAGGGCAGAGTGTGTGTTGGGGGGAGGGCAGAGTGTATGTTGAGGGGGGAGGGCAGTGTGTGTGTTGGGGGGGGCAGAGTGTGTGTTGGGGGGGGGCAGAGTGTGTGTTGGGGGGGGCAGAGTGTGTGTTGAGGGGGGAGGGCAGAGTGTGTGTTGGGGGGGGCAGAGTGTGTGTTGCGGGGGGGCAGAGTGTGTGTTGGGAGGGAGGGCAGAGTGTGTGTTGAGGGGGGGAGGGGCAGAGTGTGTGTTGGGGGGGGGGGCAGAGTGTGTGTTGAGGGGGGAGGGCAGAGTGTGTGTTGGGGTGGGGCAGAGTGTGTGTTGGGGGGGGGCAGAGTGTGTGTTGGGGGGGAGGGCAGAGAGTGTGTGTTGGGGGGGAGGGCAGAGTGTGTGTTGGGGGGGGGCAGAGTGTGTGTTGGGGGGGAGGGCAGAGTGTGTGTTGGGGGGGAGGGCAGAGTGTGTGTTGGGGGGGAGGGCAGAGTGTGTGTTGGGGGGGAGGGCAGAGTGTGTGTTGGGGGGGAGGGCAGAGTGTGTGTTGGGGGGGGCAGAGTGTGTGTTGAGGGGGGAGGGCAGAGTGTGTGTTGGGGCAGAGTGTGTGTTGGGGGGGGCAGAGTGTGTGTTGAGGGGGGAGGGCAGAGTGTGTGTTGGGGGGGGAGGGCAGAGTGTGTGTTGGGGGGGAGGGCAGAGTGTGTGTTGAGGGGGGAGGGCAGAGTGTGTGTTGAGGGGGGAGGGCAGAGTGTGTGTTGGGGGGAGCGCAGAGTGTGTGTTGAGGGGGGAGGGCAGAGTGTGTGTTGGGGGGGGCAGAGTGTGTGTTGGGGGGGGGCAGAGTGTGTGTTGGGGGGGGCAGAGTGTGTGTTGAGGGGGGAGGGCAGAGTGTGTGTTGGGGGGGGCAGAGTGTGTGTTGGGGGGGGGCAGAGTGTGTGTTGGGGGGGAGGGCAGAGTGTGTGTTGGGGGGGAGGGCAGAGTGTGTGTTGGGGGTGGGCAGAGTGTGTGTTGGGGGTGGGCAGAGTGTGTGTTGGGGGGGGGGCAGAGTGTGTGTTGGGGGGCGGCAGAGTGTGTGTTGGGGGGGGCAGAGTGTGTGTTGGGGGGGCAGACTGCGTTGGGGGGGCAGAGTCTGTGTTGGGGGGGAGGGCAGAGTGTGTGTTGGGGGGGGCAGAGTGTGTGTTGGGGGGGAGGGCAGAGTGTGTGTTGGGGGGGAGGGCAGAGTGTGTGTTGGGGGGGAGGGCAGAGTGTGTGTTGGGGGGGAGGGCAGAGTGTGTGTTGGGGGGGAGGGCAGAGTGTGTGTTGGGGGGGAGGGCAGAGTGTGTGTTGGGGGGGGCAGGGTGTGTGTTGGGGGGGAGGGCAGAGTGTGTGTTGGGGGGGAGGGCAGAGTGTGTTGGGGGCGGCAGAGTGTGTGTTGAGGGGGAGGGCAGAGTGTGTGTTGGGGGGGGAGGGCAGAGTGTGTGTTGGGGGGAGGGCAGAGTGTGTGTTGGGGGGGGAGGGCAGAGTGTGTGTTGGGGGGGGGCAGACTGTGTGTTGGGGGGGGCAGAGTGTGTGTTGGGGGGGGCAGAGTGTGTGTTGGGGGGGGAGGGCAGAGTGTGTTTTGGGGGGGGCAGAGTGTGTGTTGGGGGGGAGGGCAGAGTTTGTGTTGGGGGGGGGCAGAGTGTGTGTTGGGGGGGGCAGAGTGTGTGTTGGGGGGGCAGAGTGTGTGTTGGGGGGGAGGGCAGAGTGTGTGTTGGGGGGGAGGGCAGAGTGTGTGTTGGGGGGGAGGGCAGAGTGTGTGTTGGGGGGGGCAGAGTGTGTGTTGGGGGGGGCAGAGTGTGTGTTGGGGGGGCAGAGTGTGTGTTGGGGGGGAGGGCAGAGTGTGTGTTGGGGGGGAGGGCAGAGTGTGTGTTGGGGGGGGAGGGCAGAGTGTGTGTTGGTGGGGAGGGCAGAGTGTGTGTTGGGGGGGAGGGCAGAGTGTGTGTTGGGGGGGGCAGAGTGTGTGTTGGGGGGGAGGGCAGAGTGTGTGTTGGGGGGGAGGGCAGAGTGTGTGTTGGGGGTGGGCAGAGTGTGTGTTGGGGGGGGCAAAGTGTGTGTTGGGTGGGAGGGCAGAGTGTGTGTTGGGTGGGAGGGCAGAGTGTGTGTTGAGGGGGGAGGGCAGAGTGTGTGTTGGGGGGGGCAGAGTGTGTGTTGAGGGGGGAGGGCAGAGTGTGTGTTGAGGGGGGAGGGCAGAGTGTGTGTTCGGGGGGGCAGAGTGTGTGTTGGGGGGGGCAGAGTGTGTGTTGAGGGGGGAGGGCAGAGTGTGTGTTCGGGGGGGCAGAGTGTGTGTTGGGGGGGGCAGAGTGTGTGTTGGGGGGGGAGGGCAGAGTGTGTGTTGGGGGGGGCAGAGTGTGTGTTGGGGGGGAGGGCAGAGTGTGTGTTGGGGGGGGGGCAGAGTGTGTGTTGGGGGGCGGCAGAGTGTGTGTTGGGGGGGGGCAGAGTGTGTGTTGGGGGGGCAGACTGTGCGTTGGGGGGGCAGAGTCTGTGTTGGGGGGGAGGGCAGAGTGTGTGTTGGGGGGGGCAGAGTGTGTGTTGGGGGGAAGGCAGAGTGTGTGTTGGGGGGGAGGGCAGAGTGTGTGTTGAGGGGGGAGGGCAGAGTGTGTGTTGCGGGGGAGGGCAGAGTGTGTGTTGGGGGGGAGGGCAGAGTGTGTGTTGGGGGGGAGGGCAGAGTGTGTGTTGGGGGGGAGGGCAGAGTGTGTGTTGGGGGGGAGGGCAGAGTGTGTGTTGGGGGGGAGGGCAGAGTGTGTGTTGGGGGGGGGCAGAGTGTGTGTTGGGGGGGAGGGCAGAGTGTGTGTTGGGGGGGAGGGCAGAGTGTGTGTTGGGGGTGGGCAGAGTGTGTGTTGGGGGTGGGCAGAGTGTGTGTTGGGGGGGGGGCAGAGTGTGTGTTGGGGGGCGGCAGAGTGTGTGTTGGGGGGGGCAGAGTGTGTGTTGGGGGGGCAGACTGCGTTGGGGGGGCAGAGTCTGTGTTGGGGGGGAGGGCAGAGTGTGTGTTGGGGGGGGCAGAGTGTGTGTTGGGGGGGAGGGCAGAGTGTGTGTTGGGGGGGAGGGCAGAGTGTGTGTTGGGGGGGAGGGCAGAGTGTGTGTTGGGGGGGAGGGCAGAGTGTGTGTTGGGGGGGAGGGCAGAGTGTGTGTTGGGGGGGACGGCAGAGTGTGTGTTGGTGGGGGCAGACTGTGTGTTGGGGGGGGCAGAGTGTGTGTTGGGGGGGGCAGAGTGTGTGTTGGGGGGGAGGGCAGAGTGTGTTTTGGGGGGGGCAGAGTGTGTGTTGGGGGGGAGGGCAGAGTTTGTGTTGGGGGGGGCAGAGTGTGTGTTGGGGGGGGCAGAGTGTGTGTTGGGGGGGCAGAGTGTGTGTTGGGGGGGAGGGCAGAGTGTGTGTTGGGGGGGAGGGCAGAGTGTGTGTTGGGGGGGAGGGCAGAGTGTGTGTTGGTGGGGCAGAGTGTGTGTTGGGGGGGGCAGAGTGTGTGTTGGGGGGGCAGAGTGTGTGTTGGGGGGGAGGGCAGAGTGTGTGTTGGGGGGGAGGGCAGAGTGTGTGTTGGGGGGAGGGCAGAGTGTGTGTTGGGGGGGAGGGCAGAGTGTGTGTTGGGGGGGAGGGCAGAGAGTGTGTGTTGGGGGGGGCAGAGTGTGTGTTGGGGGGAGGGCCGAGTGTGTGTTGGGGGGGAGGGCAGAGTGTGTGTTGGGGGTGGGCAGAGTGTGTGTTGGGGGGGGCAAAGTGTGTGTTGGGGGGGAGGGCAGAGTGTGTGTTGGGTGGGAGGGCAGAGTGTGTGTTGAGGGGGGAGGGCAGAAGTGTGTGTTGGGGGGGCAGAGTGTGTGTTGAGGGGGGAGGGCAGAGTGTGTGTTGAGGGGGGAGGGCAGAGTGTGTGTTCGGGGGGGCAGAGTGTGTGTTGGGGGGGGCAGAGTGTGTGTTGAGGGGGGAGGGCAGAGTGTGTGTTCGGGGGGGCAGAGTGTGTGTTGGGGGGGGCAGAGTGTGTGTTGGGGGGGGAGGGCAGAGTGTGTGTTGGGGGGGGCAGAGTGTGTGTTGGGGGGGAGGGCAGAGTGTGTGTTGGGGGGGGGGCAGAGTGTGTGTTGGGGGGCGGCAGAGTGTGTGTTGGGGGGGGGCAGAGTGTGTGTTGGGGGGGCAGACTGTGCGTTGGGGCGGCAGAGTCTGTGTTGGGGGGGAGGGCAGAGTGTGTGTTGGGGGGGGCAGAGTGTGTGTTGGGGGGGAGGGCAGAGTGTGTGTTGGGGGGGAGGGCAGAGTGTGTGTTGAGGGGGGAGGGCAGAGTGTGTGTTGGGGGGGAGGGCAGAGTGTGTGTTGGGGGGGAGGGCAGAGTGTGTGTTGGGGGGGAGGGCAGAGTGTGTGTTGGGGGGGAGGGCAGAGTGTGTGTTGGGGGGGAGGGCAGAGTGTGTGTTGGGGGGGGGCAGAGTGTGTGTTGGGGGGGGCAGAGTGTGTGTTGGGGGGGAGGGCAGAGTGTGTGTTGGGGGGGAGGGCAGAGTGTGTGTTGGGGGTGGGCAGAGTGTGTGTTGGGGGTGGGCAGAGTGTGTGTTGGGGGGGGGGCAGAGTGTGTGTTGGGGGGCGGCAGAGTGTGTGTTGGGGGGGGGCAGAGTGTGTGTTGGGGGGGCAGACTGTGTTGGGGGGGCAGAGTCTGTGTTGGGGGGGAGGGCAGAGTGTGTGTTGGGGGGGGCAGAGTGTGTGTTGGGGGGGAGGGCAGAGTGTGTGTTGGGGGGGAGGGCAGAGTGTGTGTTGGGGGGGAGGGCAGAGTGTGTGTTGGGGGGGGGGCAGAGTGTGTGTTGGGGGGCGGCAGAGTGTGTGTTGGGGGGGGGCAGAGTGTGTGTTGGGGGGGCAGACTGTGCGTTGGGGCGGCAGAGTCTGTGTTGGGGGGGAGGGCAGAGTGTGTGTTGGGGGGGGCAGAGTGTGTGTTGAGGGGGGAGGGCAGAGTGTGTGTTGGGGGGGAGGGCAGAGTGTGTGTTGGGGGGGAGGGCAGAGTGTGTGTTGGGGGGGAGGGCAGAGTGTGTGTTGGGGGGGAGGGCAGAGTGTGTGTTGGGGGGGAGGGCAGAGTGTGTGTTGGGGGGGGCAGAGTGTGTGTTGGGGTGGGCAGAGAGTGTGTGTTGGGGGTGGGCAGAGTGTGTGTTGGGGGGGGGCAGAGTGTGTGTTGGGGGGCGGCAGAGTGTGTGTTGGGGGGGGGGCAGAGTGTGTGTTGGGGGGGGCAGACTGTGTTGGGGGGGCAGAGTCTGTGTTGGGGGGGAGGGCAGAGTGTGTGTTGGGGGGGGCAGAGTGTGTGTTGGGGGGGAGGGCAGAGTTTGTGTTGGGGGGGGGCAGAGTGTGTGTTGGGGGGGGCAGAGTGTGTGTTGTGGGGCAGAGTGTGTGTTGGGGGGGAGGGCAGAGTGTGTGTTGGGGGGGAGGGCAGAGTGTGTGTTGGGGGGGGGGGGCAGAGTGTGTGTTGGGGGGCGGCAGAGTGTGTGTTGGGGGGGCAGAGTGTGTGTTGGGGGGGCAGACTGCGTTGGGGGGCAGAGTCTGTGTTGGGGGGGAGGGCAGAGTGTGTGTTGGGGGGGGCAGAGTGTGTGTTGGGGGGGAGGGCAGAGTGTGTGTTGGGGGGGAGGGCAGAGTGTGTGTTGGGGGGGAGGGCAGAGTGTGTGTTGGGGGGGAGGGCAGAGTGTGTGTTGGGGGGGAGGGCAGAGTGTGTGTTGGGGGGGACGGCAGAGTGTGTGTTGGTGGGGGCAGACTGTGTGTTGGGGGGGGGCAGAGTGTGTGTTGGGGGGGGGCAGAGTGTGTGTTGGGGGGGAGGGCAGAGTGTGTTTTGGGGGGGGCAGAGTGTGTGTTGGGGGGGAGGGCAGAGTTTGTGTTGGGGGGGGGCAGAGTGTGTGTTGGGGGGGGCAGAGTGTGTGTTGGGGGGGCAGAGTGTGTGTTGGGGGGGAGGGCAGAGTGTGTGTTGGGGGGGAGGGCAGAGTGTGTGTTGGGGGGGAGGGCAGAGTGTGTGTTGGTGGGGCAGAGTGTGTGTTGGGGGGGCAGAGTGTGTGTTGGGGGGGCAGAGTGTGTGTTGGGGGGGAGGGCAGAGTGTGTGTTGGGGGGGAGGGCAGAGTGTGTGTTGGGGGGGAGGGCAGAGTGTGTGTTGGGGGGAGGGCAGAGTGTGTGTTGGGGGGGAGGGCAGAGTGTGTGTTGGGGGGGAGGGCAGAGTGTGTGTTGGGGGGGCAGAGTGTGTGTTGGGGGGGAGGGCCGAGTGTGTGTTGGGGGGGAGGGCAGAGTGTGTGTTGGGGGTGGGCAGAGTGTGTGTTGGGGGGGCAAAGTGTGTGTTGGGGGGGAGGGCAGAGTGTGTGTTGGGTGGGAGGGCAGAGTGTGTGTTGAGGGGGGAGGGCAGAGTGTGTGTTGGGGGGGGCAGAGTGTGTGTTGAGGGGGGAGGGCAGAGTGTGTGTTGAGGGGGGAGGGCAGAGTGTGTGTTCGGGGGGGCAGAGTGTGTGTTGGGGGGGGCAGAGTGTGTGTTGAGGGGGGAGGGCAGAGTGTGTGTTCGGGGGGGCAGAGTGTGTGTTGGGGGGGGCAGAGTGTGTGTTGGGGGGGGAGGGCAGAGTGTGTGTTGGGGGGGGCAGAGTGTGTGTTGGGGGGGAGGGCAGAGTGTGTGTTGGGGGGGGGGCAGAGTGTGTGTTGGGGGGCGGCAGAGTGTGTGTTGGGGGGGGGCAGAGTGTGTGTTGGGGGGGCAGACTGTGCGTTGGGGCGGCAGAGTCTGTGTTGGGGGGGGAGGGCAGAGTGTGTGTTGGGGGGGGCAGAGTGTGTGTTGGGGGGGAGGGCAGAGTGTGTGTTGGGGGGGAGGGCAGAGTGTGTGTTGGGGGGGAGGGCAGAGTGTGTGTTGGGGGGGAGGGCAGAGTGTGTGTTGGGGGGGAGGGCAGAGTGTGTGTTGGGGGGGAGGGCAGAGTGTGTGTTGGGGGGGAGGGCAGAGTGTGTGTTGGGGGGGAGGGCAGAGTGTGTGTTGGGTGGGAGGGCAGAGTGTGTGTTGGGGGGGGCAGAGTGTGTGTTGGGGGGGGCAGAGTGTGTGTTGGGGGGGAGGGCAGAGTGTGTGTTGGGGGGGAGGGCAGAGTGTGTGTTGGGGGTGGGCAGAGTGTGTGTTGGGGGTGGGCAGAGTGTGTGTTGGGGGGGGGGCAGAGTGTGTGTTGGGGGGCGGCAGAGTGTGTGTTGGGGGGGGGCAGAGTGTGTGTTGGGGGGGCAGACTGTGTTGGGGGGGCAGAGTCTGTGTTGGGGGGGAGGGCAGAGTGTGTGTTGGGGGGGGCAGAGTGTGTGTTGGGGGGGAGGGCAGAGTGTGTGTTGGGGGGGAGGGCAGAGTGTGTGTTGGGGGGGAGGGCAGAGTGTGTGTTGGGGGGGGGGCAGAGTGTGTGTTGGGGGGCGGCAGAGTGTGTGTTGGGGGGGGGCAGAGTGTGTGTTGGGGGGGCAGACTGTGCGTTGGGGCGGCAGAGTCTGTGTTGGGGGGGAGGGCAGAGTGTGTGTTGGGGGGGGCAGAGTGTGTGTTGAGGGGGGAGGGCAGAGTGTGTGTTGGGGGGGAGGGCAGAGTGTGTGTTGGGGGGGAGGGCAGAGTGTGTGTTGGGGGGGAGGGCAGAGTGTGTGTTGGGGGGGAGGGCAGAGTGTGTGTTGGGGGGGAGGGCAGAGTGTGTGTTGGGGGGGGCAGAGTGTGTGTTGGGGGTGGGCAGAGTGTGTGTTGGGGGTGGGCAGAGTGTGTGTTGGGGGGGGGGCAGAGTGTGTGTTGGGGGGCGGCAGAGTGTGTGTTGGGGGGGGGCAGAGTGTGTGTTGGGGGGGCAGACTGTGTTGGGGGGGCAGAGTCTGTGTTGGGGGGGAGGGCAGAGTGTGTGTTGGGGGGGGCAGAGTGTGTGTTGGGGGGGAGGGCAGAGTGTGTGTTGGGGGGGAGGGCAGAGTGTGTGTTGGGGGGGAGGGCAGAGTGTGTGTTGGGGGGGAGGGCAGAGTGTGTGTTGGGGGGGAGGGCAGAGTGTGTGTTGGGGGGGAGGGCAGAGTGTGTGTTGGGGGGGGCAGAGTGTGTGTTGGGGGGGAGGGCAGAGTGTGTGTTGGGGGGGAGGGCAGAGTGTGTGTTGGGGGCGGCAGAGTGTGTGTTGAGGGGGGAGGGCAGAGTGTGTGTTGGGGGGGAGGGCAGAGTGTGTGTTGGGGGGGGAGGGCAGAGTGTGTGTTGGGGGGGAGGGCAGAGTGTGTGTTGGGGGGGAGGGCAGAGTGTGTGTTGGGGGGGAGGGCAGAGTGTGTGTTGGGGGGGGGCAGAGTGTGTGTTGGGGGGGGCAGAGTGTGTGTTGGGGGGGAGGGCAGAGTGTGTGTTGGGGGGGAGGGCAGAGTGTGTGTTGGGGGTGGGCAGAGTGTGTGTTGGGGGTGGGCAGAGTGTGTGTTGGGGGGGGGGCAGAGTGTGTGTTGGGGGGCGGCAGAGAGTGTGTGTTGGGGGGGGCAGAGTGTGTGTTGGGGGGGCAGACTGCGTTGGGGGGGCAGAGTCTGTGTTGGGGGGGAGGGCAGAGTGTGTGTTGGGGGGGGCAGAGTGTGTGTTGGGGGGGAGGGCAGAGTGTGTGTTGGGGGGGAGGGCAGAGTGTGTGTTGGGGGGGAGGGCAGAGTGTGTGTTGGGGGGGAGGGCAGAGTGTGTGTTGGGGGGGAGGGCAGAGTGTGTGTTGGGGGGGACGGCAGAGTGTGTGTTGGTGGGGGCAGACTGTGTGTTGGGGGGGGCAGAGTGTGTGTTGGGGGGGCAGAGTGTGTGTTGGGGGGGAGGGCAGAGTGTGTTTTGGGGGGGGCAGAGTGTGTGTTGGGGGGGGAGGGCAGAGTTTGTGTTGGGGGGGGGCAGAGTGTGTGTTGGGGGGGGCAGAGTGTGTGTTGGGGGGGCAGAGTGTGTGTTGGGGGGAGGGCAGAGTGTGTGTTGGGGGGGAGGGCAGAGTGTGTGTTGGGGGGGAGGGCAGAGTGTGTGTTGGTGGGGCAGAGTGTGTGTTGGGGGGGGCAGAGTGTGTGTTGGGGGGGCAGAGTGTGTGTTGGGGGGGAGGGCAGAGTGTGTGTTGGGGGGGAGGGCAGAGTGTGTGTTGGGGGGGGAGGGCAGAGTGTGTGTTGGGGGGGAGGGCAGAGTGTGTGTTGGGGGGGAGGGCAGAGTGTGTGTTGGGGGGGGCAGAGTGTGTGTTGGGGGGGAGGGCCGAGTGTGTGTTGGGGGGGGAGGGCAGAGTGTGTGTTGGGGGTGGGCAGAGTGTGTGTTGGGGGGGGCAAAGTGTGTGTTGGGGGGGAGGGCAGAGTGTGTGTTGGGTGGGAGGGCAGAGTGTGTGTTGAGGGGGGAGGGCAGAGTGTGTGTTGGGGGGGGCAGAGTGTGTGTTGAGGGGGGAGGGCAGAGTGTGTGTTGAGGGGGGAGGGCAGAGTGTGTGTTCGGGGGGGGCAGAGTGTGTGTTGGGGGGGGGCAGAGTGTGTGTTGAGGGGGGAGGGCAGAGTGTGTGTTCGGGGGGGCAGAGTGTGTGTTGGGGGGGGCAGAGTGTGTGTTGGGGGGGGAGGGCAGAGTGTGTGTTGGGGGGGGCAGAGTGTGTGTTGGGGGGGAGGGCAGAGTGTGTGTTGGGGGGGGGGCAGGTGTGTGTTGGGGGGCGGCAGAGTGTGTGTTGGGGGGGGGCAGAGTGTGTGTTGGGGGGGCAGACTGTGCGTTGGGGCGGCAGAGTCTGTGTTGGGGGGGAGGGCAGAGTGTGTGTTGGGGGGGGCAGAGTGTGTGTTGGGGGGGAGGGCAGAGTGTGTGTTGGGGGGAGGGCAGAGTGTGTGTTGAGGGGGGAGGGCAGAGTGTGTGTTGGGGGGGAGGGCAGAGTGTGTGTTGGGGGGGAGGGCAGAGTGTGTGTTGGGGGGGAGGGCAGAGTGTGTGTTGGGGGGGAGGGCAGAGTGTGTGTTGGGGGGGAGGGCAGAGTGTGTGTTGGGGGGGGCAGAGTGTGTGTTGGGGGGGGCAGAGTGTGTGTTGGTGGAGGGCAGAGTGTGTGTTGGGGGGGAGGGCAGAGTGTGTGTTGGGGGTGGGCAGAGTGTGTGTTGGGGGTGGGCAGAGTGTGTGTTGGGGGGGGGGCAGAGAGTGTGTGTTGGGGGGCGGCAGAGTGTGTGTTGGGGGGGGGCAGAGTGTGTGTTGGGGGGGCAGACTGTGTTGGGGGGGCAGAGTCTGTGTTGGGGGGGAGGGCAGAGTGTGTGTTGGGGGGGGCAGAGTGTGTGTTGGGGGGGAGGGCAGAGTGTGTGTTGGGGGGGAGGGCAGAGTGTGTGTTGGGGGGGAGGGCAGAGTGTGTGTTGGGGGGGAGGGCAGAGTGTGTGTTGGGGGGGAGGGCAGAGTGTGTGTTGGGGGGGAGGGCAGAGTGTGTGTTGGGGGGGAGGGCAGAGTGTGTGTTGGGGGGGGACGGCAGAGTGTGTGTTGGTGGGGGCAGACTGTGTGTTGGGGGGGGCAGAGTGTGTGTTGGGGGGGGCAGAGTGTGTGTTGGGGGGGAGGGCAGAGTGTGTTTTGGGGGGGGCAGAGTGTGTGTTGGGGGGGAGGGCAGAGTTTGTGTTGGGGGGGGGGCAGAGTGTGTGTTGGGGGGGGCAGAGTGTGTGTTGGGGGGGCAGAGTGTGTGTTGGGGGGGAGGGCAGAGTGTGTGTTGGGGGGGAGGGCAGAGTGTGTGTTGGTGGGGCAGAGTGTGTGTTGGGGGGGGCAGAGTGTGTGTTGGGGGGGCAGAGTGTGTGTTGGGGGGGAGGGCAGAGTGTGTGTTGGGGGGGAGGGCAGAGTGTGTGTTGGGGGGGAGGGCAGAGTGTGTGTTGGGGGGGAGGGCAGAGTGTGTGTTGGGGGGGAGGGCAGAGTGTGTGTTGGGGGGGGCAGAGTGTGTGTTGGGGGGGAGGGCCGAGTGTGTGTTGGGGGGGAGGGCAGAGTGTGTGTTTGGGGTGGGCAGAGTGTGTGTTGGGGGGGGCAAAGTGTGTGTTGGGGGGGAGGGCAGAGTGTGTGTTGGGTGGGAGGGCAGAGTGTGTGTTGAGGGGGGAGGGCAGAGTGTGTGTTGGGGGGGGCAGAGTGTGTGTTGAGGGGGGAGGGCAGAGTGTGTGTTGAGGGGGGAGGGCAGAGTGTGTGTTCGGGGGGGCAGAGTGTGTGTTGGGGGGGGCAGAGTGTGTGTTGAGGGGGGAGGGCAGAGTGTGTGTTCGGGGGGGCAGAGTGTGTGTTGGGGGGGGCAGAGTGTGTGTTGGGGGGGGAGGGCAGAGTGTGTGTTGGGGGGGGCAGAGTGTGTGTTGGGGGGGAGGGCAGAGTGTGTGTTGGGGGGGGGGCAGAGTGTGTGTTGGGGGGCGGCAGAGTGTGTGTTGGGGGGGGGCAGAGTGTGTGTTGGGGGGGCAGACTGTGCGTTGGGGCGGCAGAGTCTGTGTTGGGGGGGAGGGCAGAGTGTGTGTTGGGGGGGGCAGAGTGTGTGTTGGGGGGGAGGGCAGAGTGTGTGTTGGGGGGGAGGGCAGAGTGTGTGTTGAGGGGGGAGGGCAGAGTGTGTGTTGGGGGGGAGGGCAGAGTGTGTGTTGGGGGGGAGGGCAGAGTGTGTGTTGGGGGGGAGGGCAGAGTGTGTGTTGGGGGGGAGGGCAGAGTGTGTGTTGGGGGGGAGGGCAGAGTGTGTGTTGGGGGGGGCAGAGTGTGTGTTGGGGGGGGGCAGAGTGTGTGTTGGGGGGGAGGGCAGAGTGTGTGTTGGGGGGGAGGGCAGAGTGTGTGTTGGGGGTGGGCAGAGTGTGTGTTGGGGGTGGGCAGAGTGTGTGTTGGGGGGGGGGCAGAGTGTGTGTTGGGGGGCGGCAGAGTGTGTGTTGGGGGGGGGCAGAGTGTGTGTTGGGGGGGCAGACTGTGTTGGGGGGGCAGAGTCTGTGTTGGGGGGGAGGGCAGAGTGTGTGTTGGGGTGGGCAGAGTGTGTGTTGGGGGGGAGGGCAGAGTGTGTGTTGGGGGGGAGGGCAGAGTGTGTGTTGGGGGGGAGGGCAGAGTGTGTGTTGGGGGGGAGGGCAGAGTGTGTGTTGGGGGGGAGGGCAGAGTGTGTGTTGGGGGGGAGGGCAGAGTGTGTGTTGGGGGGGGCAGAGTGTGTGTTGGGGGGGAGGGCAGAGTGTGTGTTGGGGGGGAGGGCAGAGTGTGTGTTGGGGGCGGCAGAGTGTGTGTTGAGGGGGGAGGGCAGAGTGTGTGTTGGGGGGGAGGGCAGAGTGTGTGTTGGGGGGGGAGGGCAGAGTGTGTGTTGGGGGGGAGGGCAGAGTGTGTGTTGGGGGGGGGAGGGCAGAGTGTGTGTTGGGGGGGGGCAGAGTGTGTGTTGGGGGGGACGGCAGAGTGTGTGTTGGTGGGGGCAGACTGTGTGTTGGGGGGGGCAGAGTGTGTGTTGGGGGGGGCAGAGTGTGTGTTGGGGGGGAGGGCAGAGTGTGTTTTGGGGGGGGCAGAGTGTGTGTTGGGGGGGAGGGCAGAGTTTGTGTTGGGGGGGGGCAGAGTGTGTGTTGGGGGGGGCAGAGTGTGTGTTGGGGGGGCAGAGTGTGTGTTGGGGGGAGGGCAGAGTGTGTGTTGGGGGGGAGGGCAGAGTGTGTGTTGGGCGGGAGGGCAGAGTGTGTGTTGGGGGGGAGGGCAGAGTGTGTGTTGGGGGGGAGGGCAGAGTGTGTGTTGGGGGGGGCAGAGTGTGTGTTGGGGGGGAGGGCAGAGTGTGTGTTGGGGGGGAGGGCAGAGTGTGTGTTGGGGGTGGGCAGAGTGTGTGTTGGGGGGGGGCAAAGTGTGTGTTGGGGGGGAGGGCAGAGTGTGTGTTGGGTGGGAGGGCAGAGTGTGTGTTGAGGGGGGAGGGCAGAGTGTGTGTTGGGGGGGGCAGAGTGTGTGTTGAGGGGGGAGGGCAGAGTGTGTGTTGAGGGGGGAGGGCAGAGTGTGTGTTCGGGGGGGCAGAGTGTGTGTTGGGGGGGGCAGAGTGTGTGTTGAGGGGGGAGGGCAGAGTGTGTGTTCGGGGGTGCAGAGAGTGTGTGTTGGGGGGGGCAGAGTGTGTGTTGGGGGGGAGGGCAGAGTGTGTGTTGGGGGGGGGCAGAGTGTGTGTTGGGGGGGAGGGCAGAGTGTGTGTTGGGGGGGAGGGCAGAGTGTGTGTTGAGGGGGGAGGGCAGAGTGTGTGTTGGGGGGGCAGAGTGTGTGTTAGGGGGGAGGGCAGAGTGTGTGTTGGGGGGGGCAGAGTGTGTGTTGAGGGGGGAGGGCAGAGTGTGTGTTGGGGGGGAGGGCAGAGTGTGTGTTGGGGGGGAGGGCAGAGTGTGTGTTGGGGGGGAGGGCAGAGTGTGTGTTGGGGGGGGAGGGCAGAGTGTGTGTTGGGGGGGGCAGAGTGTGTGTTGGGGGGGAGGGCAGAGTGTGTTTTGGTGGGGGCAGACTGTGTGTTGGGGGGGGCAGAGTGTGTGTTGGGGGGGGCAGAGTGTGTGTTGGGGGGGAGGGCAGAGTGTGTTTTTGGGGGGGCAGACTGTGTGTTGGGGGGAGGGCAGAGTTTGTGTTGGGGGGGGGCAGAGTGTGTGTTGGGGGGGGCAGAGTGTGTGTTGGGGGGGCAGAGTGTGTGTTGGGGGGGAGGGCAGAGTGTGTGTTGGGGGGGAGGGCAGAGTGTGTGTTGGGGGGAGGGCAGAGTGTGTGTTGGGGGGGAGGGCAGAGTGTGTGTTGGGGGGGAGGGCAGAGTGTGTGTTGGGGGGGGCAGAGTGTGTGTTGGGGGGGAGGGCAGAGTGTGTGTTGGGGGGGAGGGCAGAGTGTGTGTTGGGGGGGGCAGAGTGTGTGTTGAGGGGGGGCAGAGTGTGTGTTGGAGGGGAGGGCAGAGTGTGTTTTTTGGGGGGGCAGACTGTGTGTTGGGGGGAGGGCAGAGTTTGTGTTGGGGGGGGGCAGAGTGTGTGTTGGGGGGGGAGGGCAGAGTGTGTGTTGGGGGGGAGGGCAGAGTGTGTGTTGCGGGGGGAGGGCAGAGTGTGTGTTGGGGGGGGGCAGAGTGTGTGTTGGGGGGGAGGGCAGAGTGTGTGTTGGTGGGGGCAGACTGTGTGTTGGGGGGGGCAGAGTGTGTGTTGGGGGCGGTAGAGTGTGTGTTGGGGGGGGCAGAGTGTGTGTTGGGGGGGAGGGCAGACTGTGTGTTGGGGGGGAGGGCAGAGTGTGTGTTGGGGGGGAGGGCAGAGTGTGTGTTGGGGGGGAGGGCAGAGTGTGTGTTGGGGGGGAGGGCAGAGTGTGTGTTGGGGGGGAGGGCAGAGTGTGTGTTGGGGGGGCAGAGTGTGTGTTGGGGGGGAGGGCAGAGTGTGTGTTGGGGGGGAGGGCAGAGTGTGTGTTGGGGGGGCAGAGTGTGTGTTGAGGGGGGAGGGCAGAGTGTGTGTTGGGGGGGGAGGGCAGAGTGTGTGTTGGGGGGGAGGGCAGAGTGTGTGTTGGGGGGGGAGGGCAGAGTGTGTGTTGGGGGGGGGCAGAGTGTGTGTTGGGGGGGAGGGCAGATTGTGTGTTGGTGGGGGCAGAGTGTGTGTTGGGGGGGGGGCAGAGTGTGTGTTGGGGGGGAGGGCAGAGTGTGTGTTGGGGGGGCAGAGTGTGTGTTGAGGGGGAGGGCAGAGTGTGTTTTGGGGGGGGCAGAGTGTGTGTTGGGGGGGGCAGAGTGTGTGTTGAGGGGGGAGGGCAGAGTGTGTGTTGGGGGGGCAGAGTGTGTGTTAGGGGGGAGGGCAGAGTGTGTGTTGGGGGGGGCAGAGTGTGTGTTGGGGGTAGAGTGTGTGTTGGGGGGGAGGGCAGAGTGTGTGTTGGGGGGGCAGAGTGTGTGTTGGGGGGGGCAGAGTGTGTGTTGGCGGGGGCAGAGTGTGTGTTGGGGGCAGAGTGTGTGTTGCGGGGGCAGAGTGTGTGTTGGGGGGGCAGAGTGTGTGTTGGGGGGGCAGAGTGTGTGTTGGGGGGGCAGAGTGTGTGTTGGGGGGGCAGAGTGTGTGTTGGGGGGGAGGGCAGAGTGTGTGTTGGGGGGGCAGAGTGTGTGTTGGGGGGGCAGAGTGTGTGTTGGGGGGGGCAGAGTGTGTGTTGGGGGGGCAGAGTGTGTGTTGGGGGGGAGGGCAGAGTGTGTGTTGGGGGGGCAGACTGTGCGTTGGGGGGGCAGAGTCTGTGTTGGGGGGGAGGGCAGAGTGTGTGTTGGGGGGGAGGGAAGAGTGTGTGTTGGGGGGGGGCAGAGTGTGTGTTGGGGGGGCAGAGTGTGTGTTGGGGGGGCAGAGTGTGTGTTGGGGGGGGGCAGAGTGTGTGTTGAGGGGGGCAGAGTGTGTGTTGGGGGGGGAGGGTAGAATGTGTGTGTTGGGGGGGGCAGAGTGTGTGTTGGGGGGGGAGGGCAGAGTGTGTGTTGAGGGGGGAAGGCAGAATGTGTGTTGGGGGGGAGGGCAGAGTGTGTGTTGGGGGGGGGCAGCGTGTGTGTTGGAGGGGCAGAGTGTGTGTTGGGGGGAGGGCAGAGTGTGTGTTGGGGGGGAGGGCAGAGTGTGTGTTGGGGGGGTGCAGAGTGTGTGTTGGGGGGGAGGGCAGAGTGTGTGTTGGGGGGGAGGGCAGAGTGTGTGTTGGGGTAGGGCAGAGTGTGTGTTGAGGGGGGAGGGCAGAGTGTGTGTTGAGGGGGGCAGAGTGTGTGTTGGGGGGCAGAGTGTGTGTTGGGGAGGGCAGAGTGTGTGTTGGGGGGGGGCAGAGTGTGTGTTGGGGGAGGGCAGAGTGTGTCTTGAGGGGGGAGGGCAGAGTGTGTGTTGGGCGGGAGGGCAGAGTGTGTGTTGAGGGGGGAGGGCAGAGTGTGTGTTGGGGGGGGGAGGGCAGAGTGTGTGTTGAGGGGGGAGGGCAGTGTGTGTGTTGAGGGGGGAAGGCAGAGTGTGTGTTGGGGGGGCAGAGTGTGTGTTGGGGGAGGGCAGAGTGTGTGTTGGGGGGGGCAGAGTGTGTGTTGAGGGGCAGAGTGTGTGTTGGGGGGGCAGAGTGTGCGTTGGGGGGGCAGAGTGTGTGTTGGGGGGGAGGGCAGAGTGTGTGTTGGGGGGGAGGGCAGAGTGTGTGTTGGGGGGGGCAGAGTGTGTGATGGGGGGGGCAGAGTGTATGTTGGGGGGGCAGAGTGTGTGTTGGGGGGGAGGGGCAGAGTGTGTGTTGGGGGGGGGCAGAGTGTGTGTTGGGGGGGCAGTGTGTGTGTTGAGGGGGGAGGGCAGAGTGTGTGTTGGGGGGGGGCAGAGTGTGTGATGGGGGGGAGGGCAGTGTGTGTGTTGGGGGGCGAGGGCAGAGTGTGTGTTGGGGAGGGGCAGAGTGTGTGTTGGGGGGGGCAGAGTGTGTGTTGGGGAGGGGCAGAGTGTGTGTTGGGGGGGGCAGAGTGTGTGTTGGGGGGGAGCGCAGAGTGTGTTTTGGGGGGGGGGAGAGTGTGTGTTGGGGGGGGCAGAGTGTGTGTTGAGGGGGGAGGGCAGAGTGTGTGTTGGGGGGGGCAGAGTGTGTGTTGTGGGCAGAGTGTGTGTTGGGGGGGAGGGCAGAGTGTGTGTTGGGGGGGCAGAGTGTGTGTTGGGGGGCGCAGAGTGTGTGTTGGCGGGGGCAGAGTGTGTGTTGGGGGCAGAGTGTGTGTTGGGGGGGGCAGAGTGTGTGTTGGGGGGGCAGAGTGTGTGTTGGGGGGGGCAGAGTGTGTGTTGGGGGGGCAGATTGTGTGTTGGGGGGGGCAGAGTGTGTGTTGGGGGGGAGGGCAGAGTGTATGTTGGGGGGGCAGAGTGTGTGTTGGGGGGGCAGAGTGTGTGTTGGGGGGGCAGAGTGTGTGTTGGGGGGGCAGAGTGTGTGTTGGGGGGGAGGGCAGAGTGTGTGTTGGGGGGGCAGACTGTGCGTTGGGGGGGCAGAGTCTGTGTTGGGGGGGAGGGCAGAGTGTGTGTTGTGGGGGAGGGCAGAGTGTGTGTTGGGGGGGGCAGAGTGTGTGTTGGGGGGGCAGAGTGTGTGTTGGGGGGGCAGAGTGTGTGTTGGGGGGGGCAGAGTGTGTGTTGGGGGGGGGCAGAGTGTGTGTTGAGGGGGGAGGGCAGAGTGTGTGTTGAGGGGGGCAGAGTGTGTGTTGGGGGGGGAGGGTAGAATGTGTGTGTTGGGGGAGCAGAGTGTGTGTTGGGGGGGGAGGGCAGAGTGTGTGTTGAGGGGGGAAGGCAGAATGTGTGTTGGGGGGGAGGGCAGAGTGTGTGTTGGGGGGGGCAGCGTGTGTGTTGGAGGGGCAGAGTGTGTGTTGGGGGGGAGGGCAGAGTGTGTGTTGGGGGGGAGGGCAGAGTGTGTGTTGAGGGGGGAGGGCAGAGTGTGTGTTGGGGGGGGAGGGCAGAGTGTGTGTTGAGGGGGGAGGGCAGAGTGTGTGTTGAGGGGGGGGCAGAGTGTGTGTTGGGGGAGGGCAGAGTGTGTGTTGGGGGGGCAGAGTGTGTGTTGAGGGGGGGCAGAGTGTGTGTTGGGGGAGGGCAGAGTGTGTGTTGGGGGGGGAGGGCAGAGTGTGTGTTGGGGGGGGCAGAGTGTGCGTTGGGGGGGCAGAGTGTGCGTTGGGGGGGCAGTGTGTGTTGGGGGGGAGGGCAGAGTGTGTGTTGGGGGGGGCAGAGTGTATGTTGGGGGGGGCAGAGTGTGTGTTGGGGGGGAGGGCAGAGTGTGTGTTGGGGGGGGGGGGCAGAGTGTGTGTTGGGGGAGGGCAGAGTGTGTGTTGAGGGGGAGGGCAGAGTTTGTGTGTTGGGGTAACTGCTGAAGTCTAACCAGCTAAACACTCAAGGGCAATTCCATGTGGGAGACGCCAAAACAGCAAATTTAAAAGTAATAAAATCTCTATGAAATTACATGCCTTGTGTGAACAAACGTCTAATTAAGAAGGAACAGACAACCGTTTTTCAATAACTACATTGGTTTGCATAAAAATTTGGTTTGATATAAATTCTTTTGGAAGTTGAGGGAAAAATTATACCCAATTTTCTGGTGTAATTCCATTGCCAATATTCCTTTGATCCTGGAGCCTTCCAGAGGGAAGAGGGATCCAAGAGGGATCCAATTTGTTATTTTGATATGATAACGGGTTATCACCTGACCTTATAAAAGTTTTGTTAATCAGTTAGACCTTAAGACTAATCCATAGCAAGTAAAACTTTGGTGAAAATTTATCTGGATTGTAATTCCGTTAACACAGAATTGCCCACAAAATAGCCTGGCCACTGAGAGAGAGAGAGAGAGACAGAGAGAGAGACACAGAGAGAGAGAGAGAGTGCTGTGTAGCCAGGCTTTCCCGCTGCTTGTCCAGCCAGGACCACCCTCCCCAATTTGGTATTTAAAGTGATGACTTTGCGGGGTTTCTGGCCGCTAGCGGTATCACCACTGCTCATTTTACTTAATGCTCTCTTCCCCGACGTGGTAGGCACGCGTTAAGAGGCTGTAAATCGCTCGAAGTTGCTCGGGAATGTTCGAGAATGTTCAGGAATGACTGTAATACTGACGCGGTGTCGCTTCAAAACCAGCTGCTTTTAAACAATGACGTGGCGACAGGCTCTTGGCCAGTTCAAACGCTTGGATTTACCCACAAATACACTATGGACTGTGTGTATAGACAAAAAGGACGCGCAAAATGCGACCACGATATTCAAAATATATACTGCGCACGTGCAAAAAAAAATTGTTAAATCCAAGTGTCGTATATCAATCAAAAGGTGTTAAAAACTTGTGGTCCTTCAATCAAAATGTCCTCAATCGAAGCGTCCTAAATAGAGGCTTACCTGAATCTTCTTGCATATCCTCCTCACTATTTACTATTCTCCCTAACTTAGTATCATCTGCAAACATCTGGAAACTTCGAAATGGTACTCCCTATACCCAAGTCCAGATCATTAATATATATTAAAAAGAGCAATGGTCCCAAAGCCGATCCCTGGGGGACGCCACTGCACACTTCCCTCCAGTCTGAAAAACAGCCGCTCACCACAACTCTCTGCTTTCTGTCTCGCAGCCAGTTGTGGATCCACGCTGCCACTGTC
This sequence comes from Hydrolagus colliei, assembly GCA_035084275.1. Taxonomy (NCBI): domain Eukaryota; kingdom Metazoa; phylum Chordata; class Chondrichthyes; order Chimaeriformes; family Chimaeridae; genus Hydrolagus; species Hydrolagus colliei. The sequence goes on from JAYJKW010000449.1 coordinate 39,211, forward strand.
CCTTTAATGCCGTGGGCCTCTCCTCTTTGTCAAATGCCTTATATTTGAAATGCAAAATATATTTCAAAACTTTTTTAAAATAATGTATTTGTTGTTTACCACAATAAGGGTGAGCTTTAGTCACTGGCTTCTTTTTCTTTATTGTTGTTGTTGTTATTGTTTATTGGTGTTTATTTTCCTTTCAGAAGTTCATTGTTACAATTGCAGAAACATACATAAGTCTTTTTTTTATATATAGATTCTGCGAAACGCTTTGAGACGTATCAACGACATGATAAGGCGCTGAATAGTGTATGTGCAATGATTATTATTATTACTATTACTACATTATTCCAACCAACTCTAACCAGGCAAGTGGATTGCTGCTGTGTCTCACTGTGTATCTCACACACACACACACAGGCAGCTCAGCTCCTCTCCCCGCTGATTCATCAGGAGGACACAATTGCGGAAACATACCTAAGGCTTTTACATATTGTATATAGATGATGACTCTCAAATTGTGGAAACTTGATGCAGAGGAACCATAATACACAGCTGAGAAGAAGTGCCTTCAACACATCCTGTCTGCTGCTCTCGACAGCAAACCTCTTACACACTTCCCTCCCCTTTCCCTACATCCTGTGGCTGACTGTTTTTAAGCTACCCCTGGCTAGTTCCCTACTGAAGCCAATATGGATTCTGCCTTGACCACAGAACCTGTCACCATGACCAGCCGGGTGTCTGTCTGACACATACGGAAACGCGTCTCCGTGACCAGCGTCTGACATACGTGGATAATTTGCTGGTGAAAGAAGGTTTACCTTCCAACCGGGTGGTTACTTGACACTTGAAACTATACACAGTATCCCCAGATATTATTTGGTGGCAAAACTCTTATCTATTGTATTTTGTTGTTGAATCAAATGACGTTTTCTACTTCGACCCACTCCACAATGTCACCTGTTCCCCACTCGCTCCAGTGGTGTCTCCACAGATTTGTTCTGAGTTTACCCTCTTCAATTGCAGGCCGTGTCTATGGTTCTAATATTCCATACAGGATAAACATCTTACCATGGTCTACATTATCTACACCCTTATAGACCTTATACACCTTCTCCACTCCAGTGTGAAAATGCCCGGAGTTTCTAATCGTTGCTGATTAGTCCCTCTGATAGTCTCTCTGTCTCCTCAATCACATTGCTATCCTCTGTATCTATCTCAACCACAGCAATATCCTTTTTAATATTGCAGTGACCAGAACTGCGCGGTGTATTTCCAAGCGCAGTCATACAGTGTTTTATACAGTGGCGAGATTACCCCCTATTCCAGCTCAATATTGCCCTTGTGATCCAGCCCTAACCTGGTTTGCCTGACTCCCTGTTGGTTTAGCGTCAGGTTATTACCAGGTCCTTTGCCGTTTTCTGTACAGATTATTTTCTTACCATTTAAATAAAAGTCTCTTTCTTAGATTTTTTTGTGAAACACTTTGCATTTCTCCATGTTAATGTTCCTCCGCCATCGATCTGTCCGATTCCCAAGAATGTTTAGGTCTTCCTGTAATCTTTCCAGTTCATCTCTGCAAGTCAACCTCCTCCCTCCGCGACCTCCTCCCAACGTGAAAGGCACTATATACACATGTCATTTTGGTGCTGTTGTTGTTCATTAGCTTGGTGTCATCTGCCAACAGAAATACTAACTTACTGGTCTGTAGTTTCCTGGGTGACCTTTGTAACCCCAATTAACAATAGGACTAACATCTGCCCTCCTGCAGGCCCCCGCACCTCTTCAGTATTCAGTGATTTCTGAATATTTTGTGTCAGAGTTTCCTCCGTTATTTCCTTAAGGATCTCGGATGCTGTTTATCCAGTCCCTGAGATTTATTACCTTCAATTTGTAGTTGATGGGTTGGTGGTGATTCCCCTGTGAGTTCAGTTCTCTTTCCACATCCAATACATGTCCCTTCCCTTTACTAAAAACTGAGGAAAAAAAACTTATTTAATAATTCTGCAGCTTGTGTTGCATCATTTGTCATATCCTCATCCCATCCCACCTTCACTGGAGTCCTGTAGATCAGTGGTCTACAGAACAAGTGTGAGACCTGTATTCAAATCCAGGTAGGTCAGGGTGAAACCTTGGGCAAGTTTCCTTACTCCACACACACACATACAACACACAACACACACATGCCTAATAATAATCCCGCCGATATAAATTGATCATTTCAATCCACGGCTGTTGTGGGGGACGCTGCTGTGCACAATTGGCTGCTGCGCTTAACCCAGAAATATACAGTCAATTCACTTTACAGTATATTCTGTGAAGCGCTTTGAGACAGTCTAGCAGACATGAAAAGCGCTTTATCAAATGCCAGGATTATTATTATTATTGTTGGTCAGTGATGCTATTCCATCCCAGGCTGTCTCTCTGAACACAACCTCAAACATTTGTTATTATCCTTCACATCTCTTGCCACATCCAAAGTTTCCTTTGGCCCCCCCTCCACCACCCCCTCCCATTACCCCAGTCTTTGCCAGTCTTCATTGGCTCCCTGTCCCAGAGAGGATCGATTTCAAGACCATCACGCTTGTCTTCAAATCTCTCCACTCCTCTGCTCCCCCCTACCTCTCCGACCTCCTCTCTCCTCAAACCATCTCCCGTTGCCTTCGTTCCTATGGTTCTGGTCTCGTCCTTGTCCCCCCGAATCCTCCGCTCCACCATCGGCGGCCGTGCTTTCAGCCACTACGCCCCGAAGCTCAGGAACTCCGTTCCCCACTCCCTTCACCTCTCCCCCTCTCTTCCCAGTTTTAGGTCTTGGCTAAAGACCTTTCTTTTCGACTGCACCTTCGGTCACCTATTCCCCCTCCCCCTGGCTCGTCCCTGGGGTCCGTTATCGTGAAACGCTCTGTCTGTCCGGCGTGGAGGACGCTATGTAAATCAAAGTTGTTGTTGTTAAATGCCTTTTCTTCCCATCTTGTAGCCCTGGCTAACCCACAGGAAGAGGCTGTTTGAGCTGGTTTGCAATGGATACAAGAGTGGGTTCTTCTGCTCCCCGAGCCGTGTGTAAACCAGCCAGCCCTGCTCTGACTTCTCAATCGCATCAATTTAGTCGTCTTAAATTTGGCAACTGTGCTTCAGTTTATAACCTCACCACCGTGTAACCGCAAATATACTAACGTTACCATCACTACAGCTTAGTCCCCCACCCACCTTTGTGTTGGAGACTTGATCAACAGGACGCTCTGTGTGTGTGTGTGTGAGAACAATTCTCTTACCATCCGCATTTGAGAGCTGCTCCCCTCCCAACTCTCTCCCTCCCCTCGCAACTCTCTCCCTCCCCTCGCAACTCTCTCTCTCCCCTCCCCCCTACCCCTTTCCCTTGCTTGGATCCCAACCTGACCGTTCAGCGCCTTGGGATGTCCTACCGACGTGAAAGGCTGCTCTATACATGTAATTTTATTGTTGTTGTTGTTGTTGTTGCTTGATTACTAAGTATCTTTGATCTTGTATCTTGATGACCTCTAGTCACTGACTACGGCGGTAGCATTCTCCCTCTCTCTCTCTCTCTCTCGCCTCTGAGGATTGTGAGTTCCAGCCCCCACTGCAGGACTTGGAATCATACAACAACAACAACAGCAAAATGACATTTTTAGAGCACCTTTCACGTTGGGAGGACATCCCAAAGAGCAACAGTTTAAGGTGAACCCTCCAATGCTTGACTCATTGAGGAGTGTTAAACAGAGGAGGTTTCGCCCACTAATACAGTTACTTTTCCTACTATGCTTTATCCTGTCCTGATCCTTCCCACCCTGCTCTTGTCCTACCTGACTGTACAGCGCCTTGGGATGTCCTCTCGACGTGAAAGGCGCTATATAAATGTAAGTTTTGTTGTTGTTGTTGTTGAGGTTAAACCCGCCTACATCGTCACATCGTTACATCCTGTGGCACATCCTAAACACAAGGGAGTGTCTCTCTCCACCGGGAATCAGAGAATATTACAGGGCAGAAGGAATCTGTTCAGCCCATCGTGCCTGTGTCAGCTCATTTGAAGACCTTCCAATCAGTCCTACTCCCCCGCACTTTCCCCATATAATAAAAATCATAATCCTTGCATTTGATATAGCACTTTTCACATCTTATCAACATCTCAAAGCGCTTCACAGAATATACTGTAAAGTGAATTGACTGTATATTTGTGGGTGAAACGCAGCAGCCAATTGCGCACAGTAGCGTCTCCACAAACAGTTGTGGATTGAAATGACCAATTTTTATTATTGTGTTTTTTTGGAGAGATTATTATTAGGTGTGTGTGTGGAGTAAGGAAACTTGCCCAAGTTTTCGCCCTGATCTGCCTGGATTCGAACATAGGTCTCACGCTTGTAAGGTGAATGCTCTAACCACTGAGCTACAGGAGCTCCATATCCGTAGAGTGGTTAGAGCCCTCTTGGTTCGATTCCCGGCAGGTCAGGAAACCTCGGGCAAGTTTCCTTACTCCACACACAGGCCTGATAATAATCCCTCCCCCCAAAATTGATAGTTTTTCACGACGGTTTGTGGGGACACTGCTGTGCGCAATTGACTGTTCACGTTTTGCCCACAAATATGCAGTTAATTCACTTTAAGATGTGTTCTGTGAATGCTCAAAATGAAAGGATTATTATTATTATTAATCTTGCAATTTTTTCCATTCCAAGTACCTATCCAATTCCATTTTAAAGTTGTTATTGAATCTGTTTCCAACGCCCTTTCAGGCCATGCTTTCCTGGACATAACTACTCTCTGTGTAAAAATAATTCTCCTCATCTCATCTCCCCTCTGGTGTTTTGCCAATTATCTTAAAGCTGTATCTCCTGGTTTCTGACCCGCCTCTAGCGGAAACTTTCTCCCAATCTAGAATCTGAAAATTCCCCAAATAAAATTGTCATAGTGTGATACTGGATATGGGATACTGGGTGCATACATTGGCTGCGTGTTTCACCCACAAAACACAGTCACTTAACTTTACAGTATATACCTCGGAAACCGATGGACTCTGTAGGGTCCTGTGGTTAACAGCAACAACAACAACAACTTCGATTTATATAGCGCCCTCCACGCCAGACGGCGTCTCAGAGCGCTTCACAGTAGCGGATCCCGGGACTGAGCCAGAGGGAGGGGCAGGGGGTGACCAAAAGCTCGGTCGAAGAGAAAGGTCTTCAACTGTGACCTGAAACTGGGAAGGGAGGGGGCGAGGTGAAGCGAGTGAGGAAGGGAGTTCCAGAGCCTTGGGGCGTAGTGGCTAAAGGCATGGCCACCGAGAGTGGAGCGGGGGAAACTCGGGGGACATGGAGGAGGCCAGACCCAGAGGAACGAAGGCAACGGGTGCTGGATTGTGGGTGGAGGAGATCAGAGAGGTAGGGGGGGGCAGAGGAGTGGAGGGATTTGAAAACAAGGGTGAGGATCTTGAAGTCGATCCTCTCTGGGACAGGGAGCCAGTGAAGTCTGGCAAGGACTGGGGTAATGGGGGGAGTGAAGCTTAGAGCGGGTGAGTATGCGGGCGGCACAGTTTTGGATTAGCTGGATTTTGTGGATTGTGGTGGAGGGGAGACCGACGAGGAGGGCGTTGCAATAGTCCAGCCGAGAGGTGACAAAGGCCTGGACCAAGGTTTCGGCCGCTTTTAAGGTTAAAGTGAGAGACCTGGTTTCGAATCTAGGCATGGTAATATCTTGGGCAAGTTTCCGTACTCCACAAAACCCGATAATAATCCCTAAAGTCATTTTTTTAAATCCATGACTGCTTGTGGGGGACGCTGCTGTGCGGAATTGGCTGCCGCATTTCGCCCACAAATATGCAGTCAATTCATTATACGATACAGCGTATTCTGAGAAGTGCTTTGAGACGCCTAGAAAACGTGAAAAACTAGAAGATGTGAAAAGCCTGTGAAATGCAAGGATTATTATTATTAGCAGTATTATTATTATATTATTATGCTTTGAGATGTCTCGATGATGGAATAAGGCACTATATTAAATGCAAGGATTCTTCTTATTTTTATTTCAGGGAGGGTTTAAAGACTAAAGGAGTGGGGGAGGGGTACTGAGACGGAGGGATTATAGGGGATCGGGGTGAACTGAAAACTGGGTCATTGAGAGTGGGGACAGGAGAGGGAGGGGCGAGCAGAGGAGTAGGAGTCTGTGTTCTCTGAGTGAGTGACACATATGTATATTAATGAGTGTAACTGCTCTCTCTCTCTCTCTCAGCCTATTCCGCTGAGAGACAACAAATTAGGGTGGAATTGTCAGAAGCTCCAGACTTCTCACAGCTATTCCACGTTTCACTCTGTGGAACAGCAAAGATCCTATAAATAGCTTCATAGGCAATCAGAGCATCGCACAGCTCAGGAGGGGCCATTGGGTCTGCTGTGTATGTGTGTCAGCCCAGCTCAGTCAGCCTCTCCCTCCACTACATCACCAGGTTGGGGTGGGGTTCAAGCCCCACCATGTTGGGGACTCACAGTCTAGGCTCCAGCTCAGCGCTGGGGGGAGTCGTGGAGAATGGAGAATTCTATAGAATCATAGCACAGCACAGAAGGAGGCCATTCCACCCATCGTGTCTGTGACAAGAGCTGTCAAAATCAATCCCATACCCCCGATCTCTCCCCCTTGTTCACTCTATCGAATCCCCTCATTATTTTGAAAACTTCTATTAATTCTCCTCTTAACCTTCTCTGCTACAAGGAGAATAATCCTGACTTCTCTGTAGCTTCTCCTGACATGACAACTGAAGTCCTTCATTCCTGATACCATCCTGGGAAATCTCCTTGGACTTTTTCCAATGCCTTGACATCCTTCCTACAGTGTGGTGCCTAGAACTGAACACAGACTCCAGCAGTGGCTTAATCAGTGTTCCAAAAAGTTTATTATAATTTTCTGACTGTTGTACTCTATGCCCCTATTTATAAAGCCTAGTTTCCCATATGCTTTTCTTAAACAGCTTTATCTGCTGTGCTGCCACCTTCAAAGATTTATTTATAAAAAAAAACAGGTCTCTGTTCCTTCATCCCTTTAAGATTCTACCATCAGCTTCTACTGCCTCTCCTCATTCTTCCTTTCTAAATGCATCACTTCATGTGTTCATCACAAAAGGGATAGAATATATTGAGAAAACACTTCTTCACTCAGAGGGAACTGAATTCATGGAATTCTCTACCCCAAAAGGCTGTTGATGTTCAGTCCTTGAACATATTCAAGCCTGAGATTGACAGATTTCTTATGGACGAAAGGATTAAGAGATATAGGGATAAAGCAGGGCAGGAGGAATTAGATTAGAAGATCTGCCATGATCTTATTGAATGGGGCAGGCTCGAGGGTCAAATTGTCTAGTATATCAAATGCAAGGATTATAGGATTATTATTACTCCTGCTCCTTATTCTTAAGTTCTTATGTTGATATTTATCCACATTAAACATTATCTGCCATGTGTCTGCCCATTTTCCCAGTCTGCAGTCAGCTACTATCTTATTCACTATTTACCACTTTTCCCAGCTTTATATCTTCAGCAAACGTAGAAACTATGGTCTGTTAGAAATAGGCAAAACATAATACTTTCATATAATTAATCAATAAACTCAATTAACCCATGAACATAAATAATCCAAAAGAAAGAGCTGATCAAAGAGCAGACGCTGCCCACCAAAGGGTTAAGTGACAGACCCAGCAAGATCCTGAGTCCGGTACCCACACAATGGATATTGTGTTAACACCCTGACAGAAGGATATGTGTTAAACAGGTTTTAATTAAAATGAGTTACCTTATTAAGGATTGGGGCAAGATAAGACTGAAGCTAGATATAAAAACCAGATAAGATTCAGAAAGCCCTAGGAATTATCCTGGTGTACTGCCAGGGAAGAGGTTAGAGAGACTTGGGCCGAGAGGATGAGTATTGTGTGCCGAGGAGGCTTGAACCTGATGACTACGAGACGCTGTACCAACTCATCTCAACTTTAACTGATAGTATATTCCTTTACCCTTCTTATTTCTTCCTTCTGATACCACTTATAACAGAACTTTGCATGAAATGAAAGCAAACTCATGAACTAAAACTTATTTTTCAGACCGGATGATATACTGCTAAAGCTCTCTCTTATGAAGTAGAACTGTTTTTTAAGCTTCCTAAAGATGGCTAATTGCAGTAGAAAATATTGTAAATATTGTTAGGAAATAATTGGATCCTGGTAATATAGGTCTGATAGGCGTTACAGATAAACACAATGAGTTTGATGAAAAGATGGATTTTTACCAGCAAAATTCTCCAATTTAAACAAAATATATAGATATCCTACATACAGGATATGTACATATCCTATATATGGAGCTCCTGTGGCTCAGTGGTTAGAGCACTTGTCTTGCAAGCTGGGGAGACCTGAGTTTGAATCCAGGCAGGTCAGGGCGAAACCTTGGGCAAATTTCCTTACTCCACACGCCTAATAATAATCCCTCCAAAAAAACCACAGTAATAAAATGTCATTTCAATCCATGACTGTGTGGGGGGACACTGCTGTGCACAATTGGCTGCGGCATTTCACCCACAAAATATACAGTCAATTCACTTTACAGTATATTCTGTGAAGCGCTTTGGGACGTCTAAGATGTGAAAAGCGCTATATCAAATGCAAGGATTATTATATATATTATAATCAATAAATTACTTTAACTTTATTACGGATTGTTGGGTCATTATTTCGAACTCTCAGGACCCAACAGCCCCCTAACCCAAGTCCAGGTCATGTATACAGACCAAAACAGCAGTGGTCCTAATACCGTTCTCTGGGGGACACCACTGCACACTTCCCTTCAGTCAGAAACACAACCGTTCACCACCACTCTCTGCTTTCCGTCTCCCATACAGTTCTGTATCTACTCTGTCACTGTCCCTTTAGTACTGTGAGCTTCTATTTTTCTAACAAATCTTTTATGTTCTTCTTGCTAACAAATCTTCTCTGGCACCACCAATGGGGATTGAAGGATTGAAAGATTCCGACTAGAGCCTCCGCTATTCCTGTCCTCACTTCCCTCAGTAACTGAGGATACATCCCATCCGGACAGGGTGACTTACCTACCTTGAGAACCGACCGACCTTTCTAGCACTTCCTCTCAGTTTATTCTTATCCAATTTCTCTAATTTCCTCCAATAATGTGGCATTGGCTGCATCCTCTTCTCTTGTGAAGACAGAGGCAAAGTACTCATTCAACAACAGCAAAATTACACTTGTATAGCGCCTTTCACATCAGGAGGATATCCCAATTTCACATGCAATCCCTTTCCTCCTCTTATTTTCCTCCCTTAATCCCAATATCCTTAGTCACAAGGGAGGTTTGGGGGATTTCCTACCTTTTCCCTTTTTGGAAATGTAGTTGTTCATTCCCCAAACTATCTCCTCCTTGAAGACTTCCCAATGCTCTTTAGCTGTTTTACCTTCCAATCGTTCTCTCCAGTCCACCTTGGTGAGGTTCCCGTTTAACTCACTGAAGTAGCCCTCTTCCAGTTGAGTATCTTCACCTTTCATCTGCCTTCACAATTTCTCCCTCCATAGCTTTTGGATAATCCAGAACCCTGCGGCCCGTGTCCTCTGCCACTCCAAGCTCTGTGTCCCCATCTCCCCCATCCTCACCCGACTTCACTGGCTCCCCATCATCCAGAGGATTTAATTCAAGATCCTGGTCCTCACATTCAAAGCCGTCCACAACCTCGCTCCACCCCCTACATCTGTGACCTCCTTACCAACCTGCTCGCCCCCTCCCTCCGCTCAGCAGGCTCTGGCCTGCTCCACATCCTCCGACACATCCCTCCCCCCCCCCCCCCCCCACCATTGGCAGACGAGCCTTCAGCTACTCTGCCCCCAACCTCTGGAACTCCATTCCCACAGTCCCTCCGCCTCGCCCCGTCACTGGCCTCGTTCAAGTCTTGCCTCAAGACTCCTTTTTGATGGTCCCATTGGTCACTCAAATCCCCCCCTTTCCCTACCTGTCCCTGGCTTGAGTCTGAAACAATGACTTGGGATGTCCTCCTGGCCTGAAGTGTAATTTTGTTGTTGTTGTTTTTCTGGATTACACATTATTACATTGCTATTCATGTCTCCCAACCCTCTGTGTAATCTGTGTGTCCTCTCTGATGCAGAAATAGAGAGAGTGAGAGAGAGAGAGAGATACCCTCAGGGACACTATCCTTCGGATGAGACATTAAACCTCACTCCCTGTCTGTGCCCTATTCGACGCACTTGCTCTCTCCCTCTCTCTCCCTCTCTTGCTCTCTCCCTCTCATGCTCTCCCTCTCGCACTCTCCCTCCCGCTCGCTCTCCCCCTCGCTCTCTCCCTCTCTTCCCCTCCCTCTCCCTCTTGCTCTCCCTCCCGCTCTATTTCGCTCTCTCTATGTCTGTTGGATTGTAGCAGTTTTGTGTGTGACTCTGTAACAACACGTTTGTGTTTATGTGGTAGTCTAGACTGATTTAGACCAGATCAGAAGCTTGTGACCAGGTAATTGTGTATTGTAGAAATATAGCAATTGTGTGTGACCATTGGATAACGCTCCTAATAAGGGCATGTTGATTGGGCAAGACAATCATATCATGCACTGTGCTGTCTTAACTGATTGGGTCCTGTAGGACAAAGAAAGCGAACTGTGTATATAAGTTGGCTGTTTCGTTTGTAAACTCTCTCTTGGGTCGACCTACCAAGCATTGTGCCTGTACTATAACTGGGATGTAGTACTGAATAAAAATCATAAAACTCTATGGTGACTGAAGAGCGTTTCATTGAGAAAACACCACAAGCAACACCCATTTCTTCCGAATCCAACAATGTCTCTCTCGCTCTCGCTCTCGCTCTCGCTCTCTCCCTCTCCCTTCTCGCTCTCACTTTCTCCCTCTCCCTCTCCCACTCCTTCTCTCCCTCTCTCCTTCTCGCTCTCTCCCTCTGCCTCTCCTTCTCTCCCTCCCTCCTTCTCACTGTCTCCCTCTTGCTCTCTCTCTCGCTCTCTCCTTCTCTCCCTATCGCTGTCTCCCTCTCGCTCTCTCCCTCTCGCTCTCTCCTTCTCTCCCTATCGCTCTCTCGCTCTCCCTCTCGCTGTCTCCCTCTCGCTCTCTCCCTCTCGCTCTCTCCCTCTCGCTCTCTCCGTCTCGTCCTCTCGCTCTCCCGCTTGCTCTCTCTCTTGCTCTCTCTCCCTCTCGCTTTCTCTCTCTCGCTCTCCCTCTCCTCGCTCTCTCCCTCTCCCTCTCCCTCTTGCTCTCTCCCTCTCACTCTCTCCCTCTCCTCTCTCCCTCCTCTCGTGCTCTCCCTCTCGCGCTCTCCTTCTCGGTCGCTCCCTCCCTATCTTCCTCTCACTCTTGCTCTCTCCCTCTCGCTCTCTGCCTCTGCCTCTCGCCCTCTCCCTCTCGCTCTCTCCCTCTCCCTCTCGCGCCCTCCCTCTCCCCCTCTCGATCTCCCTCTCGCTCTCTCTCCTTCTCTCTCTCCTTCTCGCTCTCTCACCAGTGACTGTGAGCTCAGGGTCCCTGATGTGGGATTCGAACCCTCTTGGCTCAGTGTTGAGAGGGAGAACAACTGAACACAGGCTGAGATAATCACTAGTCCCGAGTCCCTGGTGTCCCTCCCAACATGAGGTCAATTAGAAATTCAGTCTCTCTCATGAAATCAATCTTTCTCCTGATCTCTATGTGAATCGGTCTCACAGGAGTTTAGCTCACACTCCTGCAGTTTCCCTCATAATAATCCTGGCATTTTTAATGCAGCACATTTCACGTCTTCCAGATGTCTCAAAGTGCTTCACAGAATATACTGTAGAATTAATTGATTGTACATTTGATCGCAAAATGGAGTAAGGAAAGTTGTCCGAGGTTTCGCCTTGACCTGCTGGGAATTGAACTTAGATCTCTCGCTTGCAAGGCGAGCGCTCTAACCACTAAGCAATGCACACTCTGGGGTCTCCAATCCTTGGCTGTTGCAACATACAAGTCCTGTAATATTCTCAGGACTTAGTGAGGTAGAGTGCATCCCTCCAGGGAGAGAGAGAGAGAGAGAGAGAGAGAGAGTGCGCATTCCATTCCACAGATGGAATTTAGCTGTAGAGGTGACAGCCATGGATTTCTCTGTCTGATGATTGATTCCTTGCATCTCAGTGCAGAGGAACACAGTAATCTCCAGCAAAGAAAGACGCCATTTGGCCCAGAGAACCCACAACGCCATCCAGAGCAAGGTGGTCAACGTCATCCCAACGCCCACCTTTCCGTGATTGTGTGTGTTATTGAGTGTGTGTGTGTCAGTGACTGTGTTTGCCAGTGAGTGTGTGTGTGTGTGTCAGTGACTGTGTTTGCCAGTGACAGAGTGTGTGTCAGTGAGTGTATGTCAGTGTGTGTGTCAGTGAGTGTGTGTGTCAGTGAGTGTGTGTATCAGTGTGACGAGTTGGGGAATAAATAGGAGGGGACGGGAAGTGACCATCCACAAATTGACTGCCACATGGATTCCCATTTACTGGGGGGGTAAGGAGTTACCTGAGGATGGCCGTGCTGGCAGTGACAGGGTTAAGGCCACAGTGTGTTGAGGTAGTGAAGCTGGGCGAGCAGTGAGCCAACGAATGGCACAGACTGGAACAATGGCTGCTCTGGACTGTACAATGGGAGCGGGCAAACAATAAACTCTTCAAACTAAACCCATTATAAATGGCCGAGTGACCCTACTCCCTATACACTGTACACACTGCTCTACTGAACATCAGTCCCTGATACACACATGCATGCACGCAGGCATGCACACACACACACACTCACTCACTGACACTTAATAATAATCCTTGCATTTGATGTCTTCTAGACTGTGTCTCAAAGCGCTTCACAGAACCTACAGCAAAGTGAATTGACTGTGTATTTGTGGGCGAAACACGGCAGCCAATTGCGCACAGCAGCATCCCCACAAACAGTCGTGGATTAAAATGACCAATTTATTATTCCTTTTTTTTAGGGATTATTATCAGGCATGTGGAGCAAGGAAACTTGGCCAAGGTTTCACCCTGCCGGGAATTGAACCCAGGTCTCCCACTTGTAAGGCAAGAGCTATAACTACTGAGCTACAGGACTGATTTACTGAAATAAACACATACACTTGCTGACACACACTCACTGACACACACATTCATTCACACACAGTCACACTTACGCACACTCATTTACACTCAAACATACACACATTGCTCACAGGCACACACACTCACAGAATAGTACATTGTCATTTCATCTCTACATGTCCACAGTTTTGCGAGTGTGTGTGTTGCCACTGTTAATATCAGACTATATGGAGGCGTCGCTCTTATTAAGCAAATCACACAGTCACTACACTTTACAGTACATCCTGTGAAGCACTTTGAGTCGACGACGTGTTAAAGCGCTTGTTATGACACTAAAATCGCCCTCAGTGGAGGGTGGGCAGAAAGCTGGGCTAGGGATAGAGAGAGAGGGAGAGTGAGAGGGGTAGAGAAAGAGGGAGAGTGAGAGGGGAACTGTGACAGAGAGAGGGGGGAAGGGCAGGGTCTGGGTCTCAGTGTAATTTGCTGCTGGTAGTTTTTTGTATTGAAGTTCATGCGTTACATTAGTCTGACGTCAATGTTTTGAAGGGTTTTGAATTAGCGCTTGTCAGAGAGGGGGTGAGTGCCTGTGGTGGGGGCCGCTGTGCGATGGCTCAGTGGCTTGTGATGGACTGAGATACAGAGAGGGAGAGAGAAGGTAAAATTCTCAAGAAGGCTCAAGGACTGATCTCCACTGTGACTCATCGGCTCATGAGATTGGTGAGGAATAAACCTGGGAACGGCAGCGAGAAAGAGAGAGAGTGCGGGACAGTGAATCAGTGAGGGAGTGAGCGAGCAAGTAACTGGGTGAGTGAGTGAGAGACAGAGGGAGTGAGCGAGACAGAATGTATGAGAAAATGAGTGAGCGAGTGAGTGAGACAGAAGTGAGTGAGTGTTTGAGTTATGGTGTTTGAGAGGGAGAGAGTGCAATGAACGAAAACGAGAGTTTGATAGAAAGGGAGAGAAAATGACTGAAAGAAAGTGCCAAAGAGTGAGGGAGAGAAACAGACAAGGGGAGAGTGGGATTATGTATGAGCAGAGGTAGAGAGAGTGAGGGAGTGTGAGAGGTAGAGAGAGAGAACGTGTGTGAGAGGGGGAGGGAGACAGAGTGCAAGAGAAATAAAAATAATAATGATAAAATAAACCTTGGGTTTGATAAAGCACCTTATCACATTGTTAGACGTCTCAAAACACTTCTCAGAAAACACAGTAAAGTGTAGTGTCTGTGTTTTGTGGTCAAGTGTGTGAGGAGACAAGGAGAGTGTGTGAGAGGCGGAGAGAGTGTGAGAGGGGAGAGTGTGTGAGAGGGGAGTGTGTAAGAGGGGAGTGTGTGTGAGAGGGGAGAGTGTGAGAGGGGAGTGTGTGAGAGGCAGAGAGTGAGAGAGGCAGGGAGAGTGTGAGAGGGGAGAGTGTGTGAGAGGCAGGGAGAGTGTGAGAGGGGAGTGTGTGAGAGGCAGTGTGTGAGAGGGGAGTGTGTGAGAGGGGAGTGCGTGTGAGAGGGGAGAGTGTGAGAGGGGAGTGTGTGAGAGGGGAGTGTGTGAGAGGCAGAGTGTGAGAGGGGAGTGTGTGAGAGGCAGAGAGTGTGAGAGGGGAGAGTGTGTGAGAGGGGAGAGTGTGTGAGAGGGGAGTGTGTGAGAGGCAGAGAGTGAGAGAGGGGAGTGTGTGAGAGGGGAGTGTGTGAGAGGGGAGTGTGTGAGAGGCAGAGAGTGAGAGAGGGGAGTGTGTGAGAGGCAGGGAGAGTGTGAGAGGGGAGAGTGTGTGAGAGAGGAGAGTATGTGAGAGGGGAGAGTGTGAGAGGGGAGAGTGTGTGAGAGGGGAGAGTGTGAGAGGGGAGAATGTGAGAGGGGAGTGTGTGAGAGGGGAGTGTGTGTGAGAGGGGAGAGTGTGTGAGAGGGGAGTGTGTGAGAGGCAGAGAGTGTGAGAGGGGAGTGTGTGAGAAGCAGAGAGTGTGAGAGGGGAGTGTGTGAGAGGGGAGAGTGTGAGAGGGGAGAGTGTGTGAGAGGCAGGGAGAGTGAGAGGGGAGTGTGTGAGAAGCAGAGAGTGTGAGAGGGGAGTGTGTGAGAGGGGAGAGTGTGAGAGGGGAGAGTGTGTGAGAGGCAGAGGGTGTGTGAGAGGGGAGTGTGTGAGAGGCAGGGAGAGTGTGAGAGGGGAGAGTGTGTGAGAGGCAGGGAGAGTGTGTGAGAGGGGAGTGTGTGAGAGGCAGAGAGTGTGAGAGGGGAGTGTGTGTGAGAGGGGAGTGTGTGAGAAGCAGAGAGTGTGAGAGGGGAGTGTGTGAGAGGGGAGAGTGTGAGAGGGGAGAGTGTGTGAGAGGCAGAGGGTGTGTGAGAGGGGAGTGTGTGAGAGGCAGGGAGAGTGTGAGAGGGGAGAGTGTGTGAGAGGCAGGGAGAGTGTGTGAGAGGGGAGTGTGTGAGAGGCAGAGAGTGTGAGAGGGGAGTGTGTGTGAGAGGGGAGAGAGTGTGAGAGGGGAGTGTGTGAGAGGGGAGTGTGTGAGAGGGGAGTGTGTGAGAGGCAGAGAGTGTGAGAGGCAGAGAGTGTGTGAGAGGCAGGGAGAGTGTGAGAGGGGAGAGTGTGAGAGGGGAGTGTGTGAGAGGGGAGTGTGTGTGAGGCAGAGAGTGTGAGAGGGGAGAGTGTGAGAGGGGAGTGTGTGAGAGGGGAGTGTGTGAGAGGCAGAGAGTGTGAGAGGGGAGTGTGTGAGAGGCAGAGAGTGTGTGAGAGGCAGGGAGAGTGTGAGAGGGGGGAGTGTGTGAGAGGGGAGTGTGTGAGAGGGGAGTGTGTGTGAGGCAGAGAGTGTGAGAGGGGAGAGTGTGAGAGGGGAGTGTGTGAGAGGCAGAGAGTGTGAGAGGCAGAGAGTGTGAGAGGGGAGTGTGTGAGAGGGGAGTGTGTGTGAGAGGCAGAGGGTGTGTGAGAGGGGAGTGTGTGAGAGGCAGAGTGAGAGAGGGGAGTGTGTGAGAGGCAGAGAGTGTGTGAGAGGCAGGGAGAGTGTGAGACGCAGGGAGAGTGTGAGAGGGGAGTGTGTGAGAGGCAGGGAGTGTGTGAGAGGGGAGAGTGTGAGAGGGGAGAGTGTGAGAGGGGAGTGTGTGTGAGAGGCAGGGAGAGTGTGTGAGAGGGGAGAGTGTGAGAGGGGAGTGTGTGTGAGAGGCAGAGAGTGTGAGAGGGGAGAGGGTGTGAGAGGGGAGAGTGTGAGAGGGGAATGTGTGTGAGAGGCAGAGAGAGTGTGAGAGGGGAGTGTGTGTGAGAGGGGAGAGTGTGTGAGAGGGGAGAGTGTGAGAGGCAGAGAGAGTGTGAGAGGAGAGTGTGTGAGGAGGAGAGTGTGTGAGAGGGGAGAGTGTGAGAGGGGAGAGTGTGAGAGGCAGAGAGAGTGTGAGAGGAGAGTGTGTGAGGAGGAGAGTGTGTGAGAGGGGAGAGTGTGAGAGGGGAGAGTGTGAGAGGCAGAGAGTGTGAGAGGGGAGAGGGGAGAGTGTGAGAGGGGAAGAGAGAGAGAGAGTGTGAGAGAGTGAGGGGGAGAGAGAGAGAGAGTGTGAGAGAGAGAGCCAGAGCTGGATGGTGAGTGTGAACTGTGCAGACAGACGGGCTGAGCGGCTGTGGTGAGAGGGTCTGGGCTGCACGAGATTGAGCAGGTGAGTGAGGAGCTGCTGTGTCTCTCTCTCTGTGACACTGTGTGTGTGAGAGAGACTCTCTGTGACACTGTGTGTGTGTCTCTGTGACACTGTGTGTGTGTCTCTGACACTGTGTGTGTGTCTCTGTGACACTGTGTGTGTCTCTGTGACACTGTGTGTGTGAGAGACTCTCTGTGACACTGTGTGTGTGAGAGACTCTCTGTGACACTGTGTGTGAGAGACTCTCTGTGACACTGTGTGTGTGAGAGACTCTCTGTGACACTGTGTGTGTGAGAGACTCTCTGTGACAGTGTGTGTGTCTGTGTCTGGCACAAACACAGTATGTGTGGTGTCACCTTGAGAATGATGCTTATTTATTATGTTTGGAGGGAAATCTGTGTGTGTCATTGAGCGTGTGTGTGTGGGGGGGTGTGTACGTGTGTGGGGGGTGTATGTGTGTGGGGGGGTGTATGTGTGTGGGGGGTCTATGTGTGTGTGGGGGGGGCTGTGAATGTGTGTGTGTGGGGGGCTGTGAATGTGTGTGTAGGGGTGCTGTGTATGTGTGTGGGGGGATGGCTGTATGTGTGTGGGGGGTGTATGTGTGTGGGGGGGGTGTATGTGTGTGGGAGGTGTATGTGTGTGGGGGGGTGTGTATGTGTGTAGGGGTCTGTGTATGTGTGTGGGGGGGATGGCTGTATGTGTGTGAGGGTGGCTGTGTGTGGGGGCTCTATATGTGTGTGGGGGTGAGCTGTGTATGTGTGTCGGGAGGGCTGTGTATGTGTGTGTAGGGGGGTTTGTGTATGTGTGTGGGGGTGGTGGCTGTGTATGTGTGTGTGGGGGCTGTGTATGTGTATGGGGGCTGTGTATGTGTGGAGGGGGGGGGTCTGTGTGTGTGTGGGTGTGTGTTTGTGTGGGCGGGGGGGGGCTGTGTATGTGGGAGGGTTTGTGTGTGGGGCGCAACTGTGTGTGTTGGGGGGTGGGCTGTGTGTGTGGGAGAGCTGTGTGTGTTTGGGGGTGGGGGGGGGGTGTGTCTGTACGTGTGGGGAGCTTTGTGTGTGGAGGGGGGCGGGGGGTGCTGTATGTGGGGTTCTGGGAGGGCTGTGTGTTGGCGCGAGGGCTGTGTGTGCGGGGTGGGGGCTGTATGTGTGGGGTGGATGTGTGTTTGGGGTGGATGTGTGTGTAAGGGGGTAGGGGCTGTGTGTGTGGGGGGCTGTGTGTGGGGAGGGCAGTGTGTGGGGGGTGGGGGGTTGTGTGTGTGGGGGGGCTGTGTGTGGGGAGGGCAGTGTGGGGGCTGTGTGAGGGGGGGGTGGGGGCTGTGTGTGGGGGGGGGGCTGTGTGTGGCGTGGAGGGGGTGGGGGCTGTGTGTGGGGGGTGGGGGCTGTGTGTGTTTGGGGGGCTGTATGTGGGGGATTGTGTGTGTGGCGTAGGGGGGTGGGGGATGTATGTAGGGGTGTGGGGGCTGTGTGTGGGGGGTGTGGGGGTTGTGTGTGGGGGCTGTGTGTGTTTGAGGGAGGGGTGCTGTGTATGGGATGGGGGCTGTGTGTGGCAGGGGAGGTGGAGAGTGGAGGCTGTGTGTGTGGGGGTTATGGATGTGGGGTGGGGGGATTGTGTGTGGGGTGGACAGTTGTGTGTGTGGGTGCGGCTGTGTGGGGGCTGTGTGTGAGTGAGGGAGACGGGGGTGAGAGAGAGACAGAGAGAGAGTGATACACATACAGAAAAAAATGGTGAGAGACTGAGAGAGAGAAAGTGACCGAGAGTGAAAAAGAGATAGAGAGACAAGGAGAGATGCACACACACACACACAGAGTCACAGAGGGACATAGAGAAATAGACAGAGTCAGAGAGACACACATACACACACACATAGAAAGAGAAGGACAGAAAGAGAGACACAGAATAAGAAACAAAGACTCAGAAAGAGACACAGAGCGAGAGTGACACGTACAAAGAGAGAGGGAGAGAGGAGAGGGTGAGAGGGACAGTTTTTCTCACTGGGGGATACAGGGAGAGCGCGAGCAAACTGTGAGCGGATGGATGAACAGATGGATGGATGGAGGCCAGGCTGTGACGGGCCGACTATAAACTGACTATATTTTGTGGGTGAAATGCGACAGACTGCCAATTGCGCACAGCAGTGTCCTACAAACACTCGTGGATGGAGAGACCAAAATATTATTTTCAGGGATCATTGCCCCAGACAGTGATTTATAACTGGATTGCTGGTACTGCTGGCTAAACAGAGGCCCGAGGAGTTAAAAGGAAACTTGCTAAATGTTTCGCCCAGGCCGGGAATCAAACCTGGGTCCTCTGGCTTGTGAGCTGTGATTCTCTTACCCCTGAGTTACAACCATTCACAATAACAAGCTACGCTGCTTTGGCTAATTCGGTGCGGTTCATACACCACATCAGGGCCTCTTAGCTCACAGTCTAGGCTGATAATCGAGCGCAGCGCTGGGGGGAGAGAGAGAGACGCAATGTCAGAGACACTGTCCTTCAGATAAAGACATTGAATCTCACTTCCCCGTTCCTGTGCCCTGTTCGGGCGGATGTTAAAGATCTGCCGTGTGTAGGAAGTGCCCCTGCCTGCCCGAGCTTCGGCTCAGGGTTTCTGAACGGGAGGAGAGGCTGGAGTCACTCCGCAGCGGACGGGAGGCTGAAGGGTTCATGGATCGAACATTTCAGGAGGTGGTCACCCCACAGGGTCAGAAGGATGAGATGAGTTGACTGAAGGGCTTGAAAGGGCGCAGAGGAGGTGGTGGGTAGTGGCAAATAGGATTTGGGAATTATTTGGGGCCTCAAGAGTTATGTTAGAGAAATGCAGCTTTTTGGCTTATGACAGGGCAGCTTTGAATGTGCTTGAGCCATGGCTGCTGTTGACCCTGAGGCTGGGCTTCTGCCGTTGCACTCGAGCAGCCGGAACCAAAGAGGAAATCTCATGGAGGCAGAGGGCATGGCTGAGGTACTGAATGAGTACTTTGCCTCTGTCTTCACAAGAGAAGAGGATGCAGCCAATGCCACATTATTGGAGGAGATTGTAGAGAAATTGGATAAGAATAAACTGAGAGGAAGTGCTAGAAAGGTCGTCGGTTTTCAAGATAGGTAAGCCACCCTGTCCGGATGGGATGTATCCTTGGTTACTGATGTATGTATCCTTGGGATGTCCTCTCGACGTGAAAGGCGCTATATAAATGTAAGTTTTGTTTGTTTATTTGTTTGTTTGAAGTGATGGTGGAAATAACGGAAGTTCTTTCAATCCTCGTTGGACACTGGGGTAGTGGAGGTTTGCAAAGGTTTGCTCTGCTGCACAAAAAGGGGCAGAAGGGCAAACCTGGGAATTACAAGCCTGTCAGCTTGATGTCAGAAGTGGGAGAACTTCTAGTCTATAATCCGGGTCAAAATAAATATTCGCTTTGAGAAATCTGGATTAAAAGAAGAGCCAACACGGACTTGTTAAAGGCAAATCATGTCTAACAAATCTGACAGTTTTTTTGATGAAGTAACGGAGAGGGTGGATGAAGTTGATATTGTTTATACGGATTTTCAAAAGATGTGTGACAAAGTGACTTGTAAGGAAAATAGAAGCTCAAGGTACAGTGACAACGTGACTACAGAACTGCCTGGGAGACAGAAAGCAGATAGTGGTGGTGAACGGTTGTGTTTCTGACTGGAGGGAAGTATGCAGTGCAGGGAACGATATTAGGTCCATCTGCTGTTATTGGTCTATATACCTGGACTATGGTCTATGACCTGAACTTGGGTTTAGGGAGCACAGTTTGCAGAAGAAGCAAGGAAAAGTAGTAGATAGTGAAGAAGGTGGTAGTCGACTGCAAGAGGACATAGACAGACTGGGAAAATAGGCAGATACGTGGCAGATGAAGTTTAATGTGGATGCAGTTTAATGCAAAATGATGCATTTTGGAAGAAAGAATGAGGAGAGGCAGTTATTATAAGCTGATCGTCGAATTTTAAAGTGGGTAAAGGAACAAAGAGACCTAGAAGTTTATATCAGGAAAAGATGGCAGGACAGGCAGATGTTTAAAAAAAAAGCATACAACAACTACAAAATTACATTTGTAGAGTGCCTTTTATGTTGGGAGGACGTCCCTAGGTGCTGGATACTAGGCTTTATAAATAGTGGCATAGAAGACAACAGTCAGAAAGTTATGATGAATTGTCATAAACCACTGGTTAGGCCTCAGTATTTTATAACACTGAAACCTAACTACTGCCTGAGACCTGAAACCACTTGTTACTCTCCTGAGCTGTGTTCAGTTCTGCGCACCACAATTTAGGAAGGTTGTCAAGGGAGGATCTATTTTAATTGGCACGTGGGACAACCAGAGGACACAGGATGTAAGGAAGATGTCAAAAGAACCAGAGGCCTCCTTTTGTGCTGTAAAATTCTACGATTCATATGCAAATTAACTGCTGCATTTGCTCACAAAACATTCAGTGACTGCACTTTACAGTGAATCCTGTGAAGCACTTTGAAACGTCCTCCTGCTGTGATGGTGAGGAAATGAGATAGATGAGATGCTGTTTTCAGGTGAGCGTTCCCGGGATTCGGGTCGGTGACATTCCCGGGATTGTGGCCAGGACAGCGTGATGATGAGGACCTGTCAGTCGGATGGATCGTTGCTGCAGGTTCCGGCCAAGAATTCCTACCGGATGGTTGTCTTGGGAGCATCCAAGGTTGGGAAGTCCTGTATTGTCTCCCGGTTTCTCAGCGGGCGCTTTGAGGAGCAGTACACCCCCACCATCGAGGACTTTCATCGGAAAGTCTACAATATCCACGGGGAGATCTACCAGCTGGACATCCTGGACACCTCTGGCAATCATCCCTTCCCAGCCATCAGGAGACTGTCCATCTTGACAGGTAGAGAGCGATTCAGAGAGTATGTTTGTCACTATGTGTGAGTGACTGAGCCTGTGTACAGTGAGGTCGGAGTCTGTATGTATAGTGTACAGTATGTGTGTGTACTTTGTGTGTGTCCACAGCAGTGGCTTTCTAACTTTGAATAGTGGCGTCCCCCCCACCCCCCAACTCAGCAATGTTTTTGTTTCGTCCCCCCCTCCTTCACATTCGGGTCCTCGGCTCCACCCTGCCGTGGCTAACACAGAATATGGATCTTTTTTGTTTAACAAATAAACTCCCCTCTGTCCATTCAGCTCAGCCTCAGCTCCACAGGCAATCGGGGGCTCAAGACTCGAATGCCCCCAACAGCCTCCCCAAGGCGCCCCCCCGCAGTTTGGAAACCACTGGTATACAGTGTGTTTGTGTACTGTGTGCACAGTGTGTTTGTGTACAGTGTGTGTGTACATGTGTATACAGTTTGTATGTAGTGTGTGTGTACAGTTAGTGATGGAGCTGTTGTGTGTGTACAGTGTGTGTGTATACAGTGTGTGTGTACAGTGTGTGCAGTTAATGATGGAGCCGTTGTGTGTGTATAGTGTATGTGTGTACATACAGTTAGTGATGGAGCTGGTGTGTGTGTACAGTGTGTTGTGTGTGTACAGTGTGTGCTTCACAGATCATCTCCTCAAACGCAAGTTGCGAGGAGATGTTGGACTTCCTCGAATCCAAAATAGAAAGAATCCGCTCTGCGGTTTCCTCCCCCTACCTCTGCCCCTCCATCCATTATTTCAACCCCCACCCACCCCCCATTTCATACTTTCCCCCCCACCTCCCCGTCTTCAGTCACAAAAATAATCACCTCCATGAAACCCACCATGTGTTCATTGGACCCCATCCCCACCCCCTCCTCCACACCCAGCTCCACCTTCTGGCCCCGCCCATTTCTGATACCATCAACCTTTCCCTCTCCTCAGGCACTGTCCCTACCTCCCTTAAAACAGCCACCATCACCCCTTTCCTTAAAAAACCCTCCCTTGATGCGTCGCAACCATCAAGCCACCGACCCATCTCAAACCTCCCGTTTTTATCTAAGGTCCTTGAAAGAGTGGGTGTCTCCCAGCTCCGCTCTTTCCTCTCAACTCACTCACTCCTTGAACCCCTCCAATAAGGTTTCCGCCCTATTCACAGCACAGAACCTGCCCTGGTTAAGGTTACAAACGATATTCTAACCGCCTGTGACCAGGGCTCCATCTGCCTCCTCATCCACCTTGACCTGTCTGCTGCGTTCGACACAGTCGATCACACCATCCTCCTCCAACGTCTTTCCTCCCACCTCAACCTTCAAGGCACATTCCTTGACTGGTTCCATTCCTACCTGACCCACCGCCTACATTTTGTATCTTCCAACGGTTTCTCCTCGAACCCCCGCACAGTTTCTCACGGGGTCCCTCAGGGCTCTGTCCTCGGCCCCCTCCTTTTCACCATTTACACGCTCCCTCTGGGCGATATCATAGAATCATAGAATTTTACGGCACAAAAGGAGGCCATTCGGCCCATCTAGTCTGTGCCGGCTCTTTGAAAAGAGCGATTCAATCCCACTGCCCTGCCCGCTCCCCATAGCCTAATAGACCCGTTCTCCCTAAATAAAGATCTAATTCCCTTTTAAAAGTTGTTATTGAATCAGCCTCCACCACCTTTTCAGGCAATGCATTCCAGATTCGAATAACTCTCTGAGTGAAAAAATTTCTCCTCAGCTCCCCTCTACTTCGCCTTGAAACTATTTTAAATCTGTGACCACGAGTCACAGATTCACCCACGAGTGGAAATAGTTTTTCTCTATTTGCCCTGTCGAAACCCCTCATGATCTTATAAACCTCTATTAGGTCTCCCCTCAATCTTCTCTGCTCCATAGAGAATAACCCTAGCCTATCTAGCCTCTCCTCATAGCTGAAGTCCCTCAATCCTGGCACCATCCTAGTAAATCTTCGTTGTACCCTTTCCAATGCCTTCACATCCTTTCTGTAGTGTGGTGACCAGAATTGAACACAGTATTCCAGCTGAGGCCTCACCAAAGTCCTATAGAGGTTAGTCAGCACTTCCTGACTTTTGTACTCTATACCCCTATTTATAAAGCCTAGTATCCCATATGCCTTCTTAACAGCCTTGTCTACCTGTCCTGCCACCTTCAACGAGTCACTAACACAAATCCCCAGGTCTCTCTGTTCCTTTACACCATTTAAAATTGTACGATCTAGCCTATAGATAGGCATTGGAAAGGGTACAACGAAGATTTTTCCAGTTGAGTGTCCTCACCTGTGATCGTTCCTTATCCCTTTCCATAATTATTCTGAATCTAACGATATTGTGGTCACTATTCCCTAGATGCTCACCTACAGAAACCTGTTGAACTTGCCCTACCTCATTTCCCAAAACTAGATCCAGCAATGCTTCTTTCCTCGTTGGACTGGCAACATACTGCTCAAGAAAGTTGTCCTGCACACACTTCAGGAATTCTTCTCCCTCCTTGCCCTTTACTCTACTATTCTGCCAGTCTATGTTGGGATAGTTGAAGTCACCCATTATCACTACTCTATTAGCTCTGCATTTCTCCGTGATACGCTTGCAGATCTGCTTGCCTATCTCCTCCCCACTATTTGGTGGTCTATAGTATACCCCTAACAGTGTAACTGCACCTTTTTTATTCCTCATTTCTAACCAGATAGATTCGGTTTTTAGTCCTTCCACCTCGTTCCTTTCTAAGGCAGTCACTGAGTCCTTAACTAAAATTGCCACCCCGCCCCCTTTTCTCCCTTCTCTATCCCTCCTGAATACATTATAACCATGAATGTTCAACTCCCATTCCTGCCCATGCTGGAGCCAAGTCTCTGTTACTGCTATAACATCATATCGCCTCGCAGCAACCTGAGCCTGCGGCTCACCAATTTTATTTCTCAAACTTCGTGCATTTACATACATGCACTCTAAGGCACAAATTACTTCCTCTGCATTTTTCTCCCGTCTTACCTTTACCCCTGTCCTCTTTATTACCCCTCCCGTATTTGAACTACTGATCAGTTTCCCACCCTCACCCCCCGGGATTAGTTTAAAGCCCCCCCCACAAAACTCGACAACCTCCCTGCAAGGAGATTGGTTCCAGCCCTGTTCAGGTGTAACCCATCCATTTTGTACAGGTTCCACCTACCCCAGAATTGGTCCCAATGGTCTAGGAACCAGAAACCCTCCTTCCTACACCACTTCTCCAGCCATGCATTGATGTGCCTTATTCTAGCATTCTGGAACTGGCTTGCTCGAGGCACTGGAAGCAACCCAGAGATCACCACTCTCGAAGTTCCACTTTTTAGTTTACTCCCTAGTCTCTGGTACTCTCCCTGGAGCATCTCAGGTCTTTTCCTCTCAACTTCATGGGTCCCAACATGGACCACCACAAGTGGATTTTCCCCTTCCCGTAGCAGAATTTCATGCACCCGCTCAGTCAAGTCTTCAACCCTGGCACCTGGTAGGCAACACACCTTCCGAGATTCGCGTTTCCGTTCACAAAAACGCCTATCTATACCTCGGACAATTGTATCTCCTATTAAAATGGTCTTGATGGAGTTAGTTTGTCCAACCTTCTCACAGACCTCCTTATCCAAACAGGTTGAAAGTACTTCATACCTGTTGGAAATGGTTACATTCTGGGGTTTCTCTGCACCAGTCTTGTGGTTCCGCACACCCGGTCGTCTGACTGTCACCCAGTCCTGACCGTGGCTGGCAACAGCGCACTCTTGTTCCCTAGGTCTTGGTGGAGTGTCAGGCTCTAGGATGAAACTATCTAAGAAGCTCTCCCCTTCCCTGATGCACCGCAATGTCTCCACCTGATACTCCAGCTCAGCTATTCTAAGCTGGAGCTTCCTCAGGTGCAGACATTTGCTGCAGATGAAGTCACCTTGGCTCAGGTTGCCCTCCATCAACTCCCACGTCCCGCTTGTCGTCCGCAAACATGGGGTAAATTTCCACATGTATGCGGACGACACCCAACTGTACCTTTCCGCCTCATCCCTCAACCCCCAGACCA
Source organism: Hydrolagus colliei (assembly GCA_035084275.1). Taxonomy (NCBI): domain Eukaryota; kingdom Metazoa; phylum Chordata; class Chondrichthyes; order Chimaeriformes; family Chimaeridae; genus Hydrolagus; species Hydrolagus colliei. The sequence goes on from JAYJKW010000449.1 coordinate 64,805, forward strand.
TCAATGTTCTGACAGCATGTCTGTCCGACATTGAGTCCTGGACGAGGGACAACTTCCTCCAATTGAATGTGAGCAAGACCGAGGCCCTCCTGATTGGCTCAAGCCAGCGCCTCCACACATCGGGCGCTGCCAGCCTCAACATCCAAGGCTGTACTCTCCACCTCACGAAGCCAGTCACGAACCTCGGCATCATGTTCGACCATAAACTCTCCTTCCTCCCGCACATCCATGCCTTGACCGGCACCGCTTATTTCCACCTACGCAAGATTGCCAGGCTCCACAACTATCTCACCCCCCCATGCTGCCAAAACACTCGTGCACGCATACATCACCTCATGGCTGGACTACGGAAACTCTCTTTGTCGGCCTCCCCAGCTCCTCCATTCACAGGCTGCAGATCATCCAAAACTCTGCAGCCCGTGTACTATCCCGCACCCGCCTCCGTGACCACATAACCCCCACCCTCGCCCATCTCCACTGGCTCCCCATCCTCCAGAGGATCGAGTTCAAGGTGAAGATCCTCGTCCTCACCTTCAAGGCTTTACACGGCATTGCCCCGCCCTGTTTAACCGATTTACTCTCCCCCTATAAGCCCACCCGGACCCTCCGTTCAGCAGGACTTGGCCTGCTCCAAGCCCCCCGCCCGAACCGCCCCACCATCGGAGGCCGGGCCTTTAGTTTCTCTGCTCCCACCCTATGGAATGCCATCCCCCAATCCCTCCGCCTTGTTTCTTCCCTTTCCTCTTTCAAGGCCGGTTTGAAGACTTTCCTCTTCGACCGTGCCTTTTACTCCCCCCCCGAACTTTTCGATCTCTTCCTACGTGTTTCACCCCCTCCCGAACACTCCCCTCCCAACTCGGGTCACACGCCTCCTGTGCAGCTCCTTGGGACGTCCTCCCAACGTGAAAGGCGCTTTATAAGTTAAAATTGTTGTTGTTGTGTGTGTACAGTGTGTGTATATAGTTAGTGATGGAGCTGGTGTGTGTGTACTGGTGTGTGTGTGTGTGTGTATGTGTAGAATGTGTAGTATGTGTATACAGTGTAGTATGTGTGTACAGTGGGTGTAATGTGTATGCAGTGTGTATAGTATGTGTGTCCAGTGTGTGTGTGTACAGTTAGTGATGGAGCTGTTGTGTGTGTTCTCAGGGGATATCTTTGTGCTGGTGTTTGGGCTGGACAGTCGCTCGTCCTTTGAGGAGGTGGAACGTTTGCACCAACAGATCCTGGAGTGTAAGAGTTGCCTGATGGCCCGGGCGGGGGCTGAGGCGGTGGGGGGGGCGGGGACAGGGCTGGGGTTCCCCATCATGTTGGTGGGGAACAAGGCCGATCGGGGTGAGCCTCAGAGAGCTGTGCGAGGGGAGGAGGCCGAGCGCTTGATCGCTGGAGACCAGAACAGCTCCTACTTCGAGATCTCGGCCAAGAGGAACGGGAACCTGGAGGGAATGTTCCGGGCCCTGCTCAGCATGTCCCGCCTACCCCACGAGATGAGTCCTGCCCTCCACCGCAAGGTCTCAGTGCAGTACAGCGAGGCCTTCCACCGCAAGTGCTCTCGCTCTCGCTCCCGTGGCAACAAGGACAAGGTGGCTCTGGGAATGGTGTCTCCCTTCGCCCGGCGTCCCAGTGTCAACACTGACCTCATGTACATCAAGGCCAAGGTCCTGGGGGGAGAACAAGACCGACACAGAGAGAAGTGCAGTCTCCAGTAACAAAGCCACCCCTGGGCGGGGAGGGGAGAGGGCAATGGCTAGCAATCTCCACTTCCCCTTCCTTCCCCTCCTCATCTCTATCTCCACATTCCTGTTCCCTCCCCCTCCCTTTATGCCACCCTCCTCCTCTCTCCCTCCTCTCTCCTGTCTCCCCACCTCCTCCTCTCCCTCCGCTCTCCTTTCTCCCCCACCTCCTCTCTGCCTCCTCTCCTTCCCTCCACCCATCTCTCCCTGCCCCTCCTCTCTATCTTTCTCTCCATCCTTCTTTCCCTATCTCTCCTCTCTCTCTCCCACTCCTCAGACCTCTACTATTCTCCCCCTCCTCCCAGTCTTTCGCCTTCCCCCCTCTGCTCCCCATCCTCCCTCCTCCACTCCTATCCCCCCCCCCTCCCCCGTCATGTGCCCAAGTATCAAGAGCCAATCACAATGATGGAAATTTCCTGATTTCCCCAAGGGGCCAGTTTGGTTTTGCAGGGTGGGGAGGGAGCCAAGGGGTGGGGGTGGGAGAGGGGTCCTGGGGGTGGGGGGGAAGGTGTCTTGTGGGGAGGGGTGGGTGTTAGGGTGGAAGGGATTTGGGTGGAGGTGTGAGATTGGGATGGGGAGAGTGACTGGGGTGAAGGGAGGGTCTGGGGAGAGGGGGGCGGATTGGGGTGGAGGGAGGACTACACAAGTGTAGTCCATTTCCTGCCCCCACCATCACTTTGTCTGTATTTATACAAACTGTATTAAACCTTATAATCACATCATTCTAAAAAGATCTTTCGCGTTTCAGTCAGCGCTTGCAAACCAGTTCAGCTGGGAGCATGTCTGTGAGGAACAGGCAGAGAGTGTGTGATTTATAAGTAGTGTGTGAATACAGGCGGTGTGGGTGTGGGGGGGCAACAGGCGGAGTGTGTGAGGAATAGGTGGTAGCCCACCACCTGCTCCCTAGATCCCATCCCCACCCCTCTCCTCACCACCCAGCTCCCCCTTCTAGCCCCTTTAAGCACCGACACCATCAACCTGTCCCTCTCACCCGGGACCGTTCCCACTCCCTTCAAAACCGCCACCATCACCCCCATCCTGAAAAAGCCTTCCCTCGATGCGTCGCAGCCATCAAGCTACCGGCCCAACTCCAACCTTCGCTTTCTCTCCAAGTTCTTCGAAAGAGTGGATGCCTCCCAGCTCCGGTCTTTCTTCACAAAGAATTCACTCCTCGAACCCCCTCAATCGGGTTTCCGCGTCTCCCACAGCATGAAAGCTGCTCTGGTCAAGGTCACAAACGATATACTGACCATCTGTGACCAGGGCTCCCTCTGCCTCCTCGACCTATCCGCTGCCTCGATACCGTGGACCACACAATCCTCCTCCACCACCTCTCCTCTGTCCTCAACCTGCAAGGCTTCGTCCTCAACTGGTTCCGATCCTATCTCTCCCACCACCTTCACTTTGTCTCCTCCAACGTCTTTTCCTCCAGCCCTCGCACAGTCACATGCAGCATTTCCCAGGGCTCTGTCCTTGGTCCCCAGCTCTTCACCCTCTACACTCTCCCCCTGTGCAACATCATCCGCAGACATGGGGTAAACTTCCACATGTATGCGGATGACACCCAACTCTGCCTCTCTGCGTCCACCCTGGACTCCAGGACAACTCGCGTTCTGACTGAGTGTCTGTCCGACATTGAGTCCCGGACGAAGGCAAACTTCCTCCAGCTCAACGTCAACAAGACGGAGGCCCTCCTGATTGGCTCACGTCAGCGCCTCCGCACCTCAGGCGCTGACAACATCAGCGTCCAAGGCTGCTCTCTCCACCTCTCTGAGCCAGTCAGGAATCTGGGTGTCTTGTTTGACCCCAAACTGTCCTTCCTCCCCCACATCCGCTCCAGCACAGCCTTCCATCACCTCCACAATATTGCCAGACTCTGCCACTACCTCACCCCCCACGCCGCCAAACTCTCATCCCTCACGCCTTAATCACTTCCAGGCTCGACTATGAGAACTCTCTCCTCGTCGGCCTCTCTCCCAACGCATCCCTTCACAGGCTGCAGATCATTCAGAATTCTGCAGCTCGTGTTCTCTCCTGCACCAGGCTTCCCGACCACATCACTCCCACCCTCGCCCGTCTCCACTGGCTCCCCATCCCCCAGAGGATCGAATTCAAGATTCTCACCCTCACTTTCACGGCCTTGGCCCCACCCATCTCTCTGACCTACTGTCCCCCTATCAGCCTCTGCCCACACCCTCCGTTCAGCAGCCTCAGGCCAGCTCCGCGTCCACCCCCCTAACCCCCCAACCATCGGCGGCCGGGCTTTCAGCCTCTCTACCCCCACACTGTAGAACTCCATCCCGCAGTCCCTCCCCCTCGCTTCCTCCCTTTCCTCCTTCAAGGCCGGTCTCTGACCCTTCGTGACCTGACTGTTCAGTGCTTTGGGACGTCCTTCTGATATAAAACGCGTTTTATAAGTGTAACTTTGTTGTTGTTGTTGTTGTTATTCCTCACTGTTAAATGTTGATGATTCATAAGGGAACTGAGATGAGCGTCAGGGGGAGAAAGATCTATGGGGGCTGGGATGGGAGCTGGACTGGGGGATGGGGGTGGGTGGGGGAGCTGGTCTCTGTCAGTATAAACATTATGAGATCCTCTGCTGCTGAGGTTTACCAGCTGTTGTTTTCTGTTGCCCTTCCACACACATAACCCATCACCCTAACCAGCCAGGTGTCTGTCTGACACACATAGAAACCCATTATTGCTGAAGTGTCTCCAAACCCAACTGAGAATTCTACACATTACAGCTATATAGGAAAGAAACGTGCTCTCTCTCAGTATTAGTATGAAAAAAAATGTAAGGATTATTAGGCGCAGGTTGGCGAGACCAAGGCTTGGGGGCAGCCCAGAGTGTGCATTGTGGAGGGGGGTGGGGGGGGCCAGAGTGTGCATTGGGTGAGTGGGGTGGGGCAGCCCAGTGTGTGCATTGGAATGACTGCTGGAATCTAACCAGTTAAACCCACAAAATAGCTTGGCCATTGAGAGCGCCCTTCCAGGTCCTGCTGATGAGCCTGGGTTGGAGCTGTGCTGTCATCAGCAGTGAGAGAGAGAGAGCCCTGGATATACTGTGGACCTCAGCTAGCTCAGTGACTGGACTAGAGACCGTCACAGGATAGAGGGGAGTTGGATTCCCACAATTCGTTACCAGATGTTGATGTGAGCGGCTCAATTGGAAACTAAGAGTCATTTGTTCCCCACGGAACTGGTCGGGAGGTCTGAGAGGACATCTCCTCATAGCACGAGCCTCTCTGCCTCCCAGTCACTGACACAACAACAACCACCTGTCTTTCCATGGCACCGGTCAAACAGGAACTGGGGTTAGACACTGAGCAAAAGAGAAGGGGGAGGAGAGATTGTTACTTTCTGGGGTAACAATCCCGTAAAAATAATAATGATTCGGTCACTCAATCCATGACTGTTTGCGGGAGGCTGCTGTGTGCAATTAGATTTCCCTTTTCGCTGGCAACCCAATTGCAATCCATTCACTTCACAGTATATTCTGTGAAGCACTTTGAGATGTCTCAAAGATATGATAAGGCACTGTATCAAAATGCAAGGATTTGTATTATCCTAACTTAGCTTCACTGGCTTCTCATCCTTCAGAGAATCGAGTTTAAGATTCTCATCCTCATTTTTAAAGCCGTCCACAGTCTTCCTCCTCCCTACCTCTGTGCCCTACTAAACATTCACCAACCTGTCCATTCCCTCTGCTGGGTGGGTACAGGCTGCTCCACATCCCCCACCTTGGCCGCTCCTCCATCGAAGCTCGGAAATTCAGCCTCTCTGCCCCCAACCCCTGGAACTCGATCTAGGAGCACTTCCACCTTGCCCTCTCCCTCGTCTCCTTCAAGGCACTTCTCAAGATCTTCCTCTTCGACCGTACCTTTGCCCTCCGATCCACTCTGATCCCAACACCCCAGCTGGTACAAACCCGTAACTGTCAAGCACCTTTGGTACATTCTGCTTTGGGATGTGAAGAGGTTGTATAAAGGTAACCTGTTATTCTTGTTCAGGGCACAGTGGCTGAAGGCAGAGAGTGGTTGGGGGAGTATGTGTTAGCTGTGTGAGGGGGAGTGAGGTGCTGGGGTAAGGGTGGGGATCTTGAAGTGGGTCGCTTGGAGACGTGGAGCCATCAGGGTGACTTGGCGATGGAATTTCCAGTGGACGAGCACGAGAATTGGATCCTCTCAGCCCGGCAGGATGAGGGAGGGGGGAGGGGGAGAGAGCAGGGGGACGAGGGGCATGAGGGGGGGAGATGGAGCGAGGTGGAAGGACTGCGGGATGGCATTCCAGAGGTTGGGGTCAGAGTGGCTAAAGGCTTGGCCGCCAATGGTGGGTGGGGATTCAGGGGACATGAGGTCACTCTAATGGCTCTCATTGACGGAGGTGCTGTGCTTTGGATGAGATGTTAAACCTCACTCAAGTCTGTGTCCAGAACTCTACAGCCCGTGTCCTCCACCGCTTCAAGCTTCGTGAACCCCATCTCCCCCATCCTTGCCCCACTCCATTGGATCCCCATCATTGAGAGGATCCAATTTAAGATCCTGATCCTCACATTTAAAGCCCTCCATGGCTTCACCCCACCCTAAATCCATGACCTCTTATCCCCTTACCAACCTGCCCGCCCCTTCCGTTCAGCAGGCTCTGGCCTGCTCCATGTTCCCCGGCCCACCCACCCCACCATTGGCAGGCAAGCCTTTAGCCACTCTGCCTCCTACCAGCCTTTAGCCACTCTGCTGGAATTCCATCCATCCACTTTGTCCCCTCCCCGGCCTCCTTCAAGTCCCGCCTCAAAACCCTTCAATGGTCCCATTGGCAACTCCAAATTCCCCCCCTTCCCTCCCCCCACTGTCCCCAGCTCCTTGGGAGGATCCCTGGTTAGGAGGATTCTCATTGTAGCTCACATGACAACCCAAAAAAACTGCCAAACATTTGTTGCAGAATATATTAGTGAGATGGATGTGTTTCAAGTCCTTAAGTTTTCCTACTTTATATCAGATATTTTGGAACTTAATAAAGTACAGTATTTTTAATATATGGGTCATCTGAGGAATGTTATGTCTGACACAACTATCCCCGCCCCATCCCAGACAAGTGCTCCATAGGACAAGCAGAGGCCTAGACAGAGAAAAGGAGGGTAGGACAGGAGGATAGACATTCAGTAGGAGAGAACACCAGTTAAGAGTGGCCCAGGAGGCTTGTTCTAGGTTGTCCATGGCTCTGGTCACTGCTGGCTCATCCAGCTCGGTTCTGAAACAAAGCCTATCCTCCTGTCAAAGACGTCCTCCTGACGTGAAAGGCTATAGAAGCGCAACTTTGTTGTTGTTGTCAGGGGGATGTTAAACATCTCCTTCCGCGGCACTGTGGGGAAAGAGAAGAGAGTTTTTCTCTCCCTGTGTAATGGCTGACAATCTCCCGGATAAAATTTCTTGCTCACCTCACGGTTAAGGTGTTTGTGGTATACTGCGTGAGGTAGTGGCGGATCTGGCAATGTTGTGGAGTGGTGGAAGGAAGTACTGGTCATGGTGCAGATTTGGGGGAGTAAGGACAGTTCAGGGTCAAACAAGATTCCAAGATTCCTGACTGGCTTTGACAAGTGGTGAGTACAGCCTTGGATGCTGATGTTGCCAGTGCCTGAGGTATGGAGGCGCTGATGCGAGCCAATCAGGAGGGTCTCCGTCTTATTGACCCGAGCAGTGGGGAAAGGGTTGGGTAGAGGCGTGGGGAAGGAGAGTAGGAAAGGGGGGAGATTAGGAGGGCAGCAGAAGGCATGGTCGAAGAGGAAGGTCTTGAGACTGACCTTGAAGGGAGGAAGAAAAGCGAAGGGATTGTGGGATGGAGTTCCAGAGTGTGGGAGCAGAGAGGCTGAAAGCCCAATCATCGATGGTGGGGCGGTTCGGGCGGGGGACATGGTGCAGGCCAGAGCGCACTGAACGGAGGGGACAGGCAGGCTGATAGGATACAGCAGGTCGGAGAGATAGGCTGGGGCAAGGCCGTAAATGACCTTGAAGTTGAGGATGAGGATCTTGAATTTGAATCTCTGGGGGATGGGGAGCCAGTGGAGGCACTACAGTCACTACACTTTACAGTCTAGCCGGTGAAGCACTTTGAGATATCTCAACTATGTGATCAGGCGTTGTTAATTAATCAAGGATTATTATTATCGTGATTAATATTGTTGTTAATAATATTGACAAGAATATTTCAGTTGGGCTCCACATATCTATAGTGTTGGTTACCAAGCAACGCAACGAGAGAGAGAGACACAAACTCTCAACGTGTGTGTTTACAATGGCCCTGAGCACTAACACACAGCAGCTGGCTCCAGCTCCGCACAATTACTCTTAATCAACTGAAGACACAAATTGACCTGTTTTACCTGAATTTACAAAGTCTTTGAGTCTAATAAGGTTTCCTTCTGCCACTCCAGAGAGTGACTGCGATTCAGGACATCGCATTAGTCTGATCTATTGTTCTACCCCTCTCTCTCTCTCTCTCGCCATCTCTCTCTCTTCCTTTCCACCACACTCTCTCCCTTCTCTGTTAAGATCCTTGACGCTTTCGGAAAGGAAAAGGGAGTTAGTCTGTCCCGGTGTCCACATCACTCAACCCACAACTGTTTGTGGGGTCGCTGCTGTGCGCAATTGGCTGCCGCTTTCACCCACAAAATACGCAGTTAATTCACTTTCCAGAATATTCTGTGAAGTGCTTTGAGGCATCCCAAAGGCGTGATGATAATAATAATAATCCTTGCATTTGATATACAGCTTATCACATCTTTTAGAGGTCTCAAAGTGCTTTACAGAATATACTGTAAATTGTATATTTGTGGGCGAAACGCGACAGCCAATTGCACACGGCGGTGTTCCACAAACTGTCGTGGATTGAGTGACCACATTAACTTGAACAGCAAGACGGCATCCGTAAACATCCACCTGAACAGGCAGATGGGACCTTGGTTTACATCTCATCTGAAGGACGGCACCTCTGATAATGCCTCACAGCCCCTAGTGATGTACAGTATGAGTTATTCTGTCCTCTGTCCACTTCGTGATATTATCCGCAGACATGGGGTTAACTTCACATGTATGCGGATGACACCTAACTCTATCTCTGCCTCGACTCCAGGACTACCACTGTCCTGACAGACTGTCTGTCAGACATCAAGTCCTGGATGAGAGCTAACTTTCTACAGTTGAATGTCAAAAAGACAGAGGCCCTACTGATTGGCCTTACTCACTCTTCCTTTCCTCTTCTCTGCAATATTGTCCGACTCCACCACCACCTCACCCCCAAAACCGCTGAAATCCTCATCCAGGCCTTCATTACATCCCGGCTCGACTATGCAAATGCCTTGCTTATTGGCCTTCCCAATTCTTCCCTCCACAGGCTGCAGATCATGCATAAATCTATGGCCCGTGTCCTCTACCGTTCCAAACTCCATAACCCCATCTCCCCCATCCTTGCCCAACTCTACTGGCTCCCCATCATCCAGAGGATCCAATAAAGATCCTGGTCCTCACATTCAAAGTCCTTTACAACCTCACCTCATCCTACATCGTGACCTCCTATCCCCTTAATAACCTGCCCACTCTCTCCGCTCACCAGGCTCTGGCCTGCTTCACGTCCCCCGACCCACCCGCTTCACCATTACCGGGCGAGCCTTTAGCCACTCTGCATCCAACCTCTGGAACTCCAACCCATAGTCCCTTTATCTCAACCCTTCCCTGGCCTCCTACAAGTCCCGCCTCAAAACTCTCCTCTTCGATAGTCCCATCAACCTCCACTTCCCTCGCCACCCCGTCCCCAGGTGACACATTGACTGCCCAGCACCTTGGGACGTCCTCCTGATGTGAAAGGAGCTATACAATTGTAATTTTTTATTTGTTGTTGTCCTGACTTGGGGATTTGAACCTACAACCTTCTAACTTGTTGGGCAGGACACCAAGAGAGACAAACTCTGTTCTGTTCCATCAGCGCTGTGGGGGATCGCTAACATCCTGCTGAACATCTGTGGCTGGTATGAAGCATTTGGGAGATATTATGTTGTGACTGTGATTCGCTGTTGAAATCAAGTTCAAATGAACCAAGCTCTATGTTGTTGTTGAGAAGAGTCTATGTTTCACGCAGGACAGACCGCCTGCTAACCTCCTGTCACTGTGTGACGCATGAGTGGGGGCTGGTCACAGGCCGGCTGGGGGGTCAGAGGGGGAGAGGCCCTAACGGAGTGGGAGAGGGCCTTGGGGACGTGGCCTGTATCTGTGGTGGATGGTGGGAAAAGAATAGAGAGGAGGCAGCTGCCTAGACAGGGATCATGAGAACAATTCACTCCCACAGGCCCTGAGATGGAGTCCAGCAAAGGGCAGAGGAGCAAAATTCTTACACTGTCTCTCTCCCACTGCTTCTCTGCTGAGTCTGTGCTCTCAGTATCCCCCCAAAAGAGGCAGGTGGGGTTAACAGTTAGTGGGAAAATTATGCAGTGGACTATATATCCCATCGCTGTGCCTGGAAACTGTCAGGTATATATTGAGGTGTGAGTAAACAGTGTATTTACAGAATTAGAAAAGGTTTCAGGACCTAGAGGAAGCCATTCAGACCATCGTGCCTGTTGCGGGAAACGGGCCTAGTTTCTCCCATCTTTCCCCAGAAGTAAATGTGCTCCTCCCTGTGCTCAGTCTCCCCACCCCCCCACCTCTCTCTGGCCTTGACATCCTACTTATTGTGAGGTGTGCACAACTGGACTCAATACTTCACTGTGCTACTGGATGATTTATATGCCTTTAACATCAGCTGTTTATTTTATAGTTGTGGCCTCTATATATAACGCAAAGGTTCCCATGAGGTGTGTTACAGCTCTGTCCACTTGCCTTAGAGATTTATTTATGTAAACCCCCAGATTCCAACTCTTTTCCATTAACTTTTAATTCACATTCTCTCTCGTGTCCCGAGGTGAAAGGCGCTGTACAAATATAATTTTGTTGTTGTTGTCTTGTCCGTTCTCTGATGAACAGGAGTGCCATTCTCTATAACTGTCATTAAACTTTTCATTAGACTTCACCTGCCACCCCTCCGCCCATTCTAAAATAACAACAATACAATTATACTTGTATAATGCCTTTCAAGTCAGGAGGATGTCCCAAGGTGCTGGACAGTCATTGTTTCAGACCCAAGGTGGGGATGGTGGGGCGGGAATGGGGATAATTAGGATTTGCTGATGGGACCATCAACGAGGAGGGTCTTGAGATGGGACCTGAAGAGGCCAGGGGCTGTGAAATGGCAACCTCCACTCCAGGACCACTGCTGTCCTGACAGAATGTCCGTCAGCCATCAAGTCCTCGATGAGAGCTAACTTTCTACAATTAAAATATCAACAAGACCAAGACACTCCTGATTTGCTCCCATCAGTACCTTGAGCACTGTCTTGTTTGACCCTCAACTGTCTTTACTACCCCATATCCATGCAACGACTCCCTCTGCCTTTCCCTCCCACCCGGCTCTGCCATTGCCTCATCACTCAGGCTGCCAAAATCCTCAGACACATATTCATAACATCCAGGCTCATCTACGCTAACTCCTTCATTGTGGGCCTCCCCAGCTCTTCCCTCCACAGGCTGCATCATCTGGAACACTGCAGCTTATGTCCTCTTCCGCACCAGGCTCCATGATCCCTTCACCAGTTATAGCTCCAAGGGTGAATGTTAGTTAGTGCATCTGTGTCCAATCTTGTGTTTATTCTAAATCAACAACAAATTCCACTTACACTTTCACATTTGCACAGCACCTTTCACATTGGGAAGACGTCCCAAGGCGCTGGACATTCAATGTTGTGGACTCAAGCTGTGGGTTAGGATCAGGAGAATGGAAGACTGGGGCATGGATGGGGGAAAAAGAAGGGTGGTTGAAGGCATGGTTGAAGATGAGGGACTTGAAATGGACCTTGAAGGAGGCAAGGGATAGGGTGAGGCGGAGGGACTGTGGGATGGAGTTCTAGAGGGTGGGGGCAGAGTGGCTGAAGTCCCGTCCCGTCAACTGCAAGGTGGGGATGTGAAGCAGACCTGAGCCCGCTGAGTGAAAGGAGTGGGTAGGTTAGTAGGGGGTTAGGAGATAATGAGAGACAATTGAGACAATGCAGAGCTTTGGAAGGATTAGGACCTTGAACTCCATTCTCTGTGCGATGGGAAGCGCGTGGAGCAGGCAAGGATGGGGGTGATAGGGTCCTGGAGCCTGGTGCAGGAGAGGACACAGAGTTCTGGATGATCTACAGCCTGCGGAGGGAGCAGTTAGGGAGGCTGACAAGCAGGGAGTTTGTGCAGTCGACCCTGGACTTTATAAATGCTTGAATGAGGGTCTCGGCCGCCTCTGGTGTGAGACGGTGCCTAGTGGGGGGGATGTGGTGGTGGGGAGCAGTGGAATGGGGTAGGAGCTCAGAGAGGTGAGGAGACGCCAGGATCTAATGGGTTTGTAGGTGAGGACCTTGAACTTATTGAAGATTCTATGGAATGTTATTGTGATAGGATCAAAATTACTTCCAGTTATATAGCACTCCGTGTAGATACTGTCTGTCTGGGAGCGCTTCTCACACGCTGAGCTGGGGGGACTGACCCTAAGCACAGTGGAAGACCTTCAGGAGTGATCTGAAAATGGGGAAGGAAGGGTCAAGGCTGAGAAGGGAATTCCAAAGGTTCAGGGTTTAGTGATTCAAGGTGCAGCCACTGAATGGAGGGCACGAGGGACAAACAGAAGAACAGAGCCAGCCGAGCATTGGAGACTGGCAGTGATCACGAATCAGAGGGTGTGAGAAAGTGGGGAGGCAGTGAGTGATGAGGTCAGAGAGGGAGGGCATAAGCGTGTTGGAGAGGGTGAGGAGGTCAGGGAGGGCGTGAGTAAGGAAGTCAGAGAGGGAGGGAGTGAACAGGTTGGAGAGGGGAGTGAAAAATTCTGGGAGGGATTGAGGAGGTTGGAGAGGAACTGAGTGAGCATCACAGAGAGGGAGTGAGGAGGTTGGAGAGGGAAGGACCCAGTTTGGAGAAGGAGGGAATGAGGAGGTCAGATAGGGATGAAGTGCGAAGTCTGGGGAGCGAGGGAGTGAGGAGGTCGGGGACAGAGTGAGTGAGGAGGTCAGAGAGGGGGGGAGTGAGCAGGTCAGAGAGGGAGGGACTGAGGAGATTAGAGAGGGAGGGAGATGACAGCATGTGAAGCGGTTTGCAGATGTATGTGAGGCAAAGGACTGGAGGGACCCAGAGATATAGCAAGTGTAAGTGAGAGGAAGTCACTGGAGGAAGAGCAGAACAACAGCCAATGTGGATTCAATGTCACTTTAATGGCCACTTCAAAGCCTCTGAGATGCTGTCCGGCATGGAGGGCGTTATATATGAATCGAAGTTGTTGGTGTTGGTCAGAGGCAGTTCGGTTCCCTCCAGTTATAGACCTCTGAGCAGAGAGCACGAGAAAGCTAACCACTGGCGCCACCTCCCGAGCATGTCTAGCTATTACACCAAAGGCTTCTGCTGGTAATTCCAAGGCTAACTTTACATTTGCATTTGTTTTGATACAACGCCTTACTTATCACGTCTTCGAGACGTCTAAAAGAGCTTCACAGAATATGCTGCAAAAAATATACTGCGATCGACTAACAACCAGGATAATGCTGGATTAACAGAGGGGTGTGGAGTATGAAAACTTGCCCAAGATTTTGTGGGCAGCCAATTTGCATAGAGCAACAACAAGAACAAGATTACACTTGTATAGTGCCTTTCACGTCAGGAGGACGTCGCAAGGCACTGGACAGTCATTGTTTCAGACCCGAGCTGCGGACGGTGGGGCAGGAAGGGGGGGGAATTAAGAGTTGCTGATGGGACCATCGATGAGGAGGATCTTGAGAGACTTGAAGGAGGCCAGGGAGGGGATGAGGCAGAGGGACTGTGGGATGGAGTTCCAGAGATTGGGAGCAGAGTGGCTAAGAGCTCGTCCACCAATGGTGGTGGGGGGGTGGGTCAGGGGACGTGGAGCAGGTCAGATCCAGCTGAGTGGAGGAGGCGGATAGGTTGGTAGGGGATAGGAGGTCATGGATCGTGCAGTGAGGTTGTGGAGGGTTTCAAATATGAGGACCAGGATCTTGAATAGGATCCTCTGGATGATGGGGAGCCAAAGGAGTTGGATGAGGATTGGGAAGATGGGGTCACAAAGCTTGGAGCGGTAGAGGACATGGGCCGTAGCATTCTGGATTATCTGCAGCCTGTGGAGGGAGGAATTGGGAAGGCTGATCAAGCTATTTGCATAGTCGAGCCGGGATGTAATGAAAACGTGGATGAGGGTTTCAGTGTCCATGGGGGTGAGATGGTGGCGGGGTCGGTCAATATTGTGGAGATGAGGAAAGGCAGAACGAGTCATTGCTTGGATGTGGGGGAGGAAAGACAGATGATGATCGAACAAGACACCAAGGTTCCTGACTGGCTTGGTGAGGGTGAAGGAGCAACCATGGAGGTTGTTGCTGCCAGCACCTAATGCATGAAAGCGCTGGTGCGAGCCAATCAGAAGAGCCTTTGTCTTGTTGACATTCAACTGTAGAAAGTTAGCTCTCATCCAGGACTTGATGTCTGTCAAGACAGTGGTAGTCCTGGAGTCGAGGGTAGAGGCCGAAAGATAAGTGTTGGGTGTCATCTGCATACATATGTTGTAGACAATCATGAAGTGAGGGAGCGATTTCATTATGGAGATTCTCGTCCAGGTAACAGAGAAACTCCCTTACCTTTCCCGCAGCGCAGCGGGAGGGAGATCTTTAACGTCCCCTCAACAGTGCACAGTGAGGATTGATGTCTCATCTGAAGGATGGTATCTCTGACAATGCAGTTGTCTCTCTCTCTCTCTCCCCCCTCCCACCCACAGCATCCTTTGGTTGCAAGAGCAGTTGCAATGGGTACAGCATATACAGTAAAAGCTTGGTTATCTGGCAACCAACCAATCGGCACGCTCAACCACCCGGTATCTCCCAATCTAAGTAAAATTTGAGAAACACAGTTTCCCCCGCACATATGTTCACTTTGCACATAGAATCATAGAATCATAGAATTTTACGGCACAAAAGGAGGCCATTCGGCCCATCTAGTCTGTGCCGGCTCTTTGAAAAGAGCGATTCAATCCCACTGCCCTGCCCGCTCCCCATAGCCTAATAGACCCGTTCTCCCTAAATAAAGATCTAATTCCCTTTTAAAAGTTGTTATCGAATCAGCCTCCACCACCTTTTCAGGCAATGCATTCCAGATTCGAACAACTCGCTGAGTGAAAAAATTTCTCCTCAGCTCCCCTCTACTGTGCCTTGAAACTATTTTAAATCTGTGACCACGAGTCACAGATTCACCCACGAGTGGAAATAGTTTTTCTCTATTTGCCCTGTCGAAACCCCTCATGATCTTATAAACCTCTATTAGGTCTCCCCTCAATCTTCTCTGCTCCAGAGAGAATAACCCTAGCCTATCTAGCCTCTCCTCATAGCTGAAGTCCCTCAATCCTGGCACCATCCTAGTAAATCTTCGTTGTACCCTTTCCAATGTCTTCACATCCTTTCTGTAGTGTGGTGACCAGAATTGAACACAGTATTCCAGCTGAGGCCTCACCAAAGTCTTATAGAGTTTAGTCAGCACTTCCTGACTTTTGTACTCTATACCCCTATTTATAAAGCCTAGTATCCCATATGCCTTCTTAACAGCCTTGTCTACCTGTCCTGCCACCTTCAACGAGTCACTAACACAAATCCCCAGGTCTCTCTGTTCCTTCACACCATTTAAAATTGTACTATCTAGCCTATATTGCCTCCCTTCATTTCTTCTCCCAAAATGCATCACCTCACACTTCTCTGCATTAAACTTCATCTGCCATGTGTCTGCCCACTTTACCAATTTGTCTATATCCTCTTGCAGATGGCTACTATCCTCCTCACTGTTTACTATTCTCCCTAACTTAGTGTCATTTGCAAACTTGGAAACTGTACTCCGTACACCCAAGTCCAGATCATTGATGTAGATTACAAACAGCAATGGTCCCAAAACTGATCCCTGTGGCACACCACTGCTCACTTCCCTCCAATCTGAAAAACAGCCGCTCACTACAACTCTCTGCTTTCTGTCTCGCAGCCAGTTGTGGATCCACGCTGCCACTGTCCCTTTTACGCCATGGGCCTTTAATTTCATAATAAGTCTCTCATGTGGCACTTTGTCAAATGCCTTTTGAAAGTCCATGTAAACTACATGAACTGCGCTACCATTATCCACCCATTCCGTTACCTCATCAAAAAATTCTATCGGATTTGTAAGGCAAGATTTGCCTTTAACAAATCCATGTTGACTGTCCTTTATTAGCCTATATCTTTCTAAGTGAAGATCTACCTTGTCCCTGATTATGGACTCTAGAAGTTTGCCCACTACCGACGTTAGACTGACTGGTCTGTAGTTACCAGGCTTGTCCTTCTGCCCCTTTTTATACAAGGGAGTAACATTAGCTATCCTCCAGTCCTCTGGCACGACCCCTGTGTCCAAGGAAGATTGAAAGATCGTGGCCAGAGTCCCTGCTATTTGCTCCCGTGCCTCACTTAGTAACCTAGGGTGCATCCCATCCGGACCAGGTGACTTATCCACCTTGAGCGACGTCAACCTTTTTAGCACTTCCTCTCTGGTTATAATTATTCTATCCATTTCTCCTACCCTCTCCTCTAATACCATGGCATTGGCTGTATCCTTTTCTTTTGTGAAGACAGAGGCGAAGTACTCATTCAGTACATCAGCCATGCCCTCTGCCTCCACAATGAGATTTCCTCCTAGGTCCCTAATTGGCCCCACTCTATCCTTGACCAACCTTTTACTCTTAATATGTTGGTAAAAAACCTTAGGGTTCCCCTTAATCTTACTCGCTAATTGTTTTTCATGCAGTCTCTTTGCCCCTCTAACTTCCTTTTTTAGTTCTATCCTACACTTCCTATATTCTGCTTGGTTCCCTTCTGAATTTTGAGCCTGACACTTATCATAAGCCTCTTTGTTTTGTTTTATTTTGGCCCCGATTTCCTTAGTCACCCAGGGAGGTTTGGATGCCTTACATTTCACCTTTGTGGGGATGCTTTTGACCTGTGCCTGAACTATCTCCTCTTTGAACGCTGCCCACTGCTCGTTAGTTGTCTTACCTGCCAATTTTTCTTTCCAATCCACCTTGGCTAGGTCCCACCTCAACTCATTGAAATTAGCCCTTTTCCAGTTGAGTGTCCTCACCTGTGATCGTTCCTTATCCCTTTCCATAATTATTCTGAATCTAACGATATTGTGGTCACTATTCCCTAGATGCTCACCTACAGAAACCTGTTGAACTTGCCCTACCTCATTTCCCAAAACTAGATCCAGCAATGCTTCTTTCCTCGTTGGACTGGAAACATACTGATCAAGAAAGTTGTCCTGCACACACTTCAGGAATTCTTCTCCCTCCTTGCCCTTTACTCTACTATTCTGCCAGTCTATGTTGGGATAGTTGAAGTCACCCATTATCACTACTCTATTAGCTCTGCATTTCTCCGTGATACGCTTGCAGATCTGCTTGCCTATCTCCTCCCCACTATTTGGTGGTCTATAGTATACCCCTAACAGTGTAACTGCACCTTTTTTATTCCTCATTTCTAACCAGATAGATTCGGTTTTTAGTCCTTCCACCTCGTTCCTTTCTAAGGCAGTCACTGAGTCCTTAACTAAAATTGCCACCCCGCCCCCTTTTCTCCCTTCTCTATCCCTCCTGAATACATTATAACCATGAATGTTCAACTCCCATTCCTGCCCATGCTGGAGCCAAGTCTCTGTTACTGCTATAACATCATATCGCCTCGCAGCAACCTGAGCCTGCGGCTCACCAATTTTATTTCTCAAACTTCGTGCATTTACATACATGCACTCTAAGGCACAAATTACTTCCTCTGCATTTTTCTCCCGTCTTACCTTTACCCCTGTCCTCTTTATTACCCCTCCCGTATTTGAACTACTGATCAGTTTCCCACCCTCACCCCCCGGGATTAGTTTAAAGCCCCCCCCACAAAACTCGACAACCTCCCTGCAAGGAGATTGGTTCCAGCCCTGTTCAGGTGTAACCCATCCATTTTGTACAGGTTCCACCTACCCCAGAATTGGTCCCAATGGTCTAGGAACCAGAAACCCTCCTTCCTACACCACTTCTCCAGCCATGCATTGATGTGCCTTATTCTAGCATTCTGGAACTGGCTTGCTCGAGGCACTGGAAGCAACCCAGAGATCACCACTCTCGAAGTTCCACTTTTTAGTTTACTCCCTAGTCTCTGGTACTCTCCCTGGAGCATCTCAGGTCTTTTCCTCTCAACTTCATGGGTCCTAACATGGACCACCACAAGTGGATTTTCCCCTTCCCGTAGCAGAATTTCATGCACCCGCTCAGTCAAGTCTTCAACCCTGGCACCTGGTAGGCAACACACCTTCCGAGATTCGCGTTTCCGTTCACAAAAACGCCTATCTATACCATGCACACTAAACTTACCGAACACGATTTTACCGAGTGCGCTGTTTTCTAGGAACGTAACCCCCGCGTTCGGCAAGGGATGACTACTATTTATGTATAGTTTATTGGTAAGTATCCATACAATATTCTGTTATTATTTAGTCTATTATTAATGGCGTGTTTTAAAATGTAAATTTATATCCGGCAGATTTGATTAACTGGCATCGGTCAGGTCCTGAAGAGCTGGATAACAAAGCTTTTCCTGCAGTTTGATGTTAACAGTTAGCAATTCTATAAATTAATAATCATCCTTACATTTGATATAGTGCTTTTTCACATCTTCTACACGTCTCAAAACGTTTCACAGAATATACTGTGAAGTGAATGGATTGAGTTTTGGTGCAAAACACGGCAGCCAAATTACCCAGTGTCCCACAAACAGTTGTGGATTGAAATTACCAATTTTATTTGAGGGATTATTATGAGGCGTGAGGAGTAAGGAAACTTGGCAAAGGTTTCACCCTATCCTGCCGGGAATCGAACCCAGGTCTCTCGCTTGCAAGGCGAGTGCCCTGAACACTGAGCTACAGGACTCAATGATCATAGAATCTTACATCACAAAAGGAGCCATTCGGCCCATTGAGTGTGTGTCGGCTCTTTAAAAAGAGCAATTTAATCCCACTCCCCAGCTCTCTTCCCATAACATCACAAACCCGTCCTCCCCACATAAATGTCTACCTCTCTTTTAAAAGCTGTTATCAAATCGGCCTCCACCAACTTTTCAGGCAATGCATTCCAGATTCCAACAACTCGCTGAGTGAAAACATTTCTACTCAGCTCCCCTCTGCTTCGTTTTGAAACTACAGGTATCCGCCACAACCGCAGCCTTGCCAACCACGAAACTCACGAATCCACCGTTTGCTAAATGCGACAACCCTCGCAAACCGCGTTTTGCACATCTGCGATTTAAATCCGCAGGTTTAATTTTTTTTAAGGTCACTCCTCCAAACAAGGGACCGCATTCATCTGCGTATTGGTGTGCATTCATTCACTCCACGTTTTTACTACCCCATTTGATCTAGATGCACTCGTGGATCTACAGGTACTGTGTGTGAGAACAGCTAGAATATAGTACTAGGTCTGCAATGTTGCAATCAATCAGCAACAACACTTCTCTTTTAGGATTAAGGTAAATACTGTATAGTAACATGAATTTATTGTCGCTTCTCCGCAGCCTAACTAGTAAGTTTGGGAGCCTTGGCTGCCAGCATCTACAGATCTCTCTCTCTGTAAGTTCTCCTCCCTCCCCCACCCTCCCTTCTCTCACCTTCTCCAGCCCCCGCAGCACTCCATGTCACTAACCCCCAGCCCTCCGTGCCACCCCCCACCCCAGCCCTCCATGCCACCCCCCCAGCCCTCCGTGCCACCCCCACCCCAGCCCTCCATGCCACCCCCCAGCCCTCCATGGCACACTCCCCAACAGCCCTCCGTGTCACCCCCCCAAGCCCTCCGTGCCACCCCCCGGCCCTCCATATCACCCCTCCCGGCCCTCCGTATCACCCCCTCCCCAGCCCTCCGTGTCACCCCCCCCCCCCCCCCCCCCCCCCTCCACTTTCGATATTTTGTTCGGTTGTCTTCCGTATCTTGGACATGGTATTTGTCATGAGCCTCCTTTTTTTTTGTTTTATTTTAGTCCCAATTTTCCTAGTCACCCAGGGAGGTCTGGATGCCCTACTTTTTACCTTTGTGGTAACATATCTGTTCTGTGCCCGAACTATCTCCTCCTTGAAGACTGCTCCTTAGCTGTTTTACCTACTAATCTTTCTTTCCAGTCCACCTTGGCTAGATCCCTTTTTAACTCGCTGAAATTAGCCTTCTTCCAGTTGAGTATACTCATCTGTGATTGTTCCTTGTCCCTTTCCATAAGTACTTTGAATCTAATGATGTTATGATCACTATTGCCCAGGTGCTCTCCTGCAGAAACCTGCTCTACTTGCCCCACTTCATTCCCCAGAACTAGATCCAGCACTGCTTCCTTCCTCGTTGGGCTGGAAACATACTGATCAAGAAAATTGTCCTGTACGCATTTCAGGAATCCTTCTCCCTCCTTGCCCTTCACATTGCTATGTTGCCAGTCTATGTTGGGATAATTGAAGTCCCCCATTATCACTACTCTATTGGCTTTGCATCTTTCTGAAATCTGTTTGAAAATCTGCTCGTCTATCAAATTCCCATTATTTGGTGGTCTACAGTATACCCCTAACAGTGTAACAGCTCCTTTTTTGTTCTTTAACTCTAACCAGATAGATTCTGTTTTTAGGCCGTCTTGCACCTTGTTTCTTTCTAAGGTTGTAACCAGGTCTTTAATTAATATTGCCACTCCCCCTTCTTTTCTCTCTTCTCTACCCCTCCTGAATATATTATAGCCAGGAATGTTCAGTTCCCATTCCTGCCCTTGTTTGAGCCAAGTCTCCGTTACTACCAGATCATGTCCCCTTGCAGCAATTTGAGCCTTCAGCTCACCAATCTTGTTTGTCAAACTCCACGCATTTACACATACACTCCAAGACAGACTTCACCTATTCCCCCTCTACAGCATTAGATAACCTGCCTGCAAGGACATTGGTCCCAGCTTTGTTCAGGTGTAACCACTGCCCCAGAACTGGTCCCAATGATCCAGGAACCTGAAGCCCTCTTTTCTACACCACTTCTCCAGCTATGCATTCATGTGCTTGATCCTACCATTTTGGAACTCACTTGCACAAGGCACCGGGAATAATCCAGAGATTGCCACCTTTGAGGTTCCACTCTAGATATTTCCCCAGCTTCTGATACTCTCCCTGTAGCATCTCAGACCTTTTCCTCCCGACATCGTGGGTCCCAACATGGACCACCACTTATGGATGTTCCCCTTCGCCCTGTAGAATCTTATGCACCCGAAGACACAGTGATGTCTTCAACCCTGGCACCAGGGAGGCAACATACCATCCGAGACTCGCGTCTTCGATTACAGAAACGCCTGTCTATACCTTTGACTGTTGTATCCCCAATGACAATTGTATTTCCACTCTTGTGTACCTACGGTGCCCCTGTGCATCCACTTGTAGTTCACAACTATCCCCTGAGGTACCAGCAGCCTCATCAGTAATCCGTACAGAGACTGGTTTGTGAGTGCCAGACTCTCAGGGGATTTCTGCATTTCCTGACCCCTCTTCCTACCATGCAGGGTTGCCACCCAGTCACTCTCCCTCTGAACCCTCAGTGGCTGTGGGGTACCACCTCCTGAAAGGTTTGCTCCATGAAATCCTCAGCCTCTTGTATCCGATGCAATGATTCTAGTCTCCCTTCCAGCTCAGAAACCTTGGTCTACATAAGAAATAGAAGCAGAAATGGTCTACCAAGCCTGCCCGCCATTCAATCAAGGCTGATATTCTACTCTAACTCCAGCTACCTGCCTTACCCCATACCCCTTAATCGCTTTATAAAGGGATCCCTTAATCCCTTTATAAATGAGAAATCTATCTCTCTTTGCGGAGCAGGCTCGAAGAGCCAAATGGCCTACTCCTGTTCCTAATTCTTATGTTCTAACTCAGTCTTGAATATGTTCAAGGACTGAGCATCAACAGCCCTTTGGGGTAAAGAATTCCATACATTCACCACCCTCTGAGTGAAGAAGTTTTTTCTCAAACTCAGTGTGAAAGGGCTGACCCCTAACCCTCCCTCACCCACACTGCCCAACCCTCTAGCTCAAGCATCCGGAGGCCCTTCGTGCTGCATGATTGTGCAGGTTGCACGAAGCATCCTGGAGTTCCCACGTAAGGCACAGGAGCTGCCACGATCTTCAGCTGCCCAGCCATGTTCCTTATTTTATTATGAATAGAACATTCCCCCCCCCCCCCCCCCCCCCCACTCTGCACCTGCTCCCCAGCCTTACCCAATTCTCACCCTGGGCTCTCTGCTCAAGCTCTCCCCTATTTATACTCTGGGATGCAACGGGTTTCCAATTGGTCAGCAGCAATTAATAATTAACACCTAGTTTAGTAATTAATCGGTATGTTGCTTGTTATTGCTTAAGTCTAATTAGCTACAGCTGCTCCCTGTAGAATTTAGCCACAAGACCCATTCTGCCAATGGTATCAACAGTTTGCCAGTATCACAATGATCATTAATATTAACAATAATAAACCTTGAATTTATTATCAGATAGTGATTGTAACAGTCTGATATTAACACATTTGAGCTTTCACACTATTTTGAGACTGTCACACTCTAGTTTGATTCTCTCTCTCTCTCCCCCTGTATTTTGACCCCCCCCTCCCTCTCTCCCCCTCTGTCTGTGTTGGTCGCTGGGAGCCGCCGTCGCTGTCCTGCGCATGCTCCCCTCCCCCCCCACCCCCCCCCACCTCACTGTGGCCGCCATGATGGCCCGACATCTCACTGGACGAGATCATTAGGAAACGCGGACTGCGGCTCAAGGGCAGGTGAGGGGAGAGGGCGGAGGGCGAGGGAGGGGGCGGAGGGCGAGGGGAGGGGGCGGAGGGCGAGGGGAGGGGGCGGAGGGGCGAGGGGGAGGGGGCGGAGGGCGAGGGGAGGGGGGCGAGAGGCGAGGGGAGGGGGGGCGGAGGGCGAGGGGGAGGGGGCGGAGGGGGCGAGGGGA